>PVKH010014750.1:0-16370 GCA_004027955.1 Chaetophractus vellerosus
ATCTTTCTCTTACTTTTGCAAAGAGAGGTCTGATTTACTAACTCATCACAGTTCCTAGGCTATAATTTTTAATCCTAAAAAGAGTCATCTCTAGTAGGTAGACCACAAACAAAACCTTAAAAATATGTCTTAGAGATGGGATAGTATTGCTAATATGGTTTTTGTTAAGGAAAGACAAAAGGATAGTAACAAAGTACTTCTCAAATATAAACAAGCTTTGGATGATAAATGTCGAGCATATGAGAACTCATAAAAAGAATGGACACCAGTGACTGGACTTATTTGGAGAAGAAAGGGGCTAGTGTTGCCTTCCCCTAAGGTTTTCATTGTGTTTCCTTCAGTCTTTAATGTGAGGACATCAAAAGAGCTGGGGATGTTTAAAAGAATTGGAAGCACAACAAATTCAAGTCTGTGAAAAGAAGTTTCTAGGAATTTTCCTGGTGCTAGGGTGTATCAAGCCACACCAGTGGTATTTAGGGCCTTCCAAATGTGTGGCTGGATTACCCCAGAGGTCAATGAGTAAGTATCTGGAGACCCATTTTCAAGGACATGGAAAAGCAGAAATAAATTGCATGTTCTCTATACTTTTCTCAAAAGCTGTGGAAATAAGGACATTTATTCTCTTTTAAAGTTATAAACATATCCTAAGAGCTCTGGTTTTTGTACCTTGGGGCACATAATATCTAAATAGCTTACTTTTCCTGTTAAATTAAACTTCTGTTTTCCATTTGAAGAACTGAGAATGTAATCAGCTCTATATCATTGTGCCAGATGAGAGGTCAGGTTTAATTTATTCAGATTTTGTTCTGAAAGGCAGTTTTATCATGAGCTGAAGGTGGATCTGGGCAGTGACTCTGAAACACGGATTCTCTTGAGGTCCCTTCCAGGAGTCTGATGCAGACGTGCAAGCTGACCCTTAGGATGTGTGTGTTCTGTCTGGGATGGGGTGACTCACTGACCAACTGTGAGTAATTACACATGATATCAATACCTGGGTATGGAAGCTATTTTATATGCCAGATGTGAACGTTAAAAGGGAACTTTCAGAAAATCTGGAGGGAGGCTCAGCTGATAAAGTGATATTTTCCTACCCAAAACACAGAATCTTTGAGAAAAACAAATTACATTATCAAAAATATGGTGTGTAGTTGATAAATCTAGTGAGAATAGTTATTAATAAGTAACGATTCCTTCATAGATCGCTACTCAACTAATTCTTTTCCCCTAAAATGTAGGCAGTGAGAAGAATGTCTTTCCTTTCATTCTTTTATTCAAGTTGAATGTGCTGGGTATTCTATTTTAGGCATCCACGGATAGTCATTTCATAAATCCTGTCCTCAAATTGAGTTAGTTAATATCTTTCTAATTTGGTAATCTATTTGTCAAATAGAGTTTACTGGCATTTACACAGAAAAATGACAGATTGGAAATGTGTCAGGATAAGTCACTATCATAATCATCATTCTTCTGGTCAGAAAAATACCCTTTTCTCCTCTTTCTTCTGTGCCTTAGCCTTCTGCATCTTTTTTAGGCTTCTTTCTATTATCTAGCTGAAGGCATGTCATCTCTCTGCTTTGCCTCTCTTATGTTCTTGCTATCATTTCACCCTTTTATGACCCTTTGCATTAATGCTCAGAGAAAAATAAGAGAAAAATAAAGAACATTTGGTTAAACTGAAATCACTGTATATTTAATCTGTTAATAGCTTTTATTCTCCCATCAATAGAAACAACTTGCCAAAAAATCACAAACATACACAGTTATGGGAAAATGTGTTCAGAGCTCATAATCATACCCTGTTATTTCTCTTTGACTTTGCAAGTATTTAATCAAGAGACTTGTTAAATCAGAGATTATATGAATTAACATAACATTCATGTTTTGAAATTCCTTCAAGAGAAAAAAGGTACATTTGAAGCTGAAGTGAAATGAAAAATTAGCTTTTATGTATCAAATACATCCCATTTAGAGATCAATAAATATATCTGCTTCATATTTTACATGTGAATGACCTGTAACTTCAAAAAGCCATAAAACCGATCTGAGGCAGAATAAAAGGAAGTTAAAAGTGCAGAAGGAATATCTGTGGAATGAATACATTCATACTCACAGACAGAAACATGAAAGTGCCCAAACTAAAGAAAACCAGTTTATTTAAGTTTAAAAAATAAAGAAGTGAGCAGTTCAGTCTAGCAAAGAGTTCAGGGGAGTGACTCTGTGGCTAAGAGATTAAAGGAAATTATTTTCTTGTTTCAGAGTAAGTGGGTACTTTTATTTGTGGGTAGTGTTGTCTTTTGTATAAAAATTGGTTCCAGTCTATTTCAGTGTTTGTTTTAAAAAGTTTGTTTCTGACACATTGAGGACTATTTTCCAGGCATAGTCTACCTGGTTTAACTATCAGTGAATGTCCATACACACTGTCAAATTCTCACATCATTTTATGTTCTAACATAATTGTTGTTGACTGTCAGTTTGGATATCTTAGAAAACTAGAACTTCTGGTTTGGTCAATCTATTTTGGTTAAGTTATCTAGACAGCTGCCACCCCCCATTTTTCATTATATGTGTTAGGTCAGCAACTGCTCGTTTCTCCCTCATCCTGGTTAGCACTTTTCTTTGCTGCAAGTAGACAAATAAAACAAAAGCCAAGAACATCTGGAAACAATCAGTAAACAACAGTTTGGAAATTTCTGCTTCATTTAGACTTGACATACTTCAGAAAAGACTATTCATAGAATAATTAAATTTACATTTTAATTTCATCTGGGAAGTTCATCTACTTGATATCTCTGAAACCATTAATTTCCCATTTACATTGTCTACTTCCTAATTTAGCAATAATAGTACCCAGCCCATCTCTTTTCTCAAAATATACATATCTGGTCTCCAGCCATAAGAATTTTCTTCCTAAAACTTAGAATGGGGAATCATGTCACTCTCCATTTCATAAACTTTCAAAGTCTTCCAACGGTGTGCTAAAAAAACCTCAAGCTCACTAGTTTCAAATTCAAAATTCATCTCTGTCTGGTCTCACCTCTACCTTATCTCTTCATAAAGTCTACAGTCTAGCCATATCTTTCATTTCATGATTAGCACTTCCATACTCCACCTCTTCCTCCTTTTATTATTATTATTATTCTTAATTATTCAATATCCAAATGCTGCCTCAGTTACTGCCTCCTCTATTGCCATAAATTGCTAATTCGTTTGGGTTTTGTAGCACATTGTTCAGATTCCTATAATGCATTTTGTTTTACTTTTTAACTTTAGTTGGTTACAACTAACTTTGTTCTGCTAGATTGTGAGTTTCTTGAGGACAGGGCAGACATCATACCCATGCTTGTGTCTTCACAACATGTCTGCAACTAAGTGGAGCACAATAAAGGTTATTAAAGGGAAAAAGGAGTGGATGCATGAATGGCCCAAGGTCTCTTTGTTACTAAAAGAAAAACAATGGAGTTGGGTGAGAAAAAAATCTCTAATTTAAAATATTACTTAATCGCATTATTGAATGACAGAACTGCAAATGCTTTCCAGAGAAGCTAAGATTGTTCAAAAAATTTAGGAGACTTGTGTGACAACAAAAATTTAGGCTGGATGGATTGTGGTTCTGATGCAATATGGGAATTCCCATATTCTTATGCACAGCATCATTAAAATATGATTTCTTAAACATTTTAGTATTTTGTGTGTTTTGTGGAATCCCTCTCTGCATATCCAGAATCATCTTTCAGGTTCAGATTTGATAAGAAATGATGGGAAGATGGCAATCATGGTCTCAGATAATCTACTTAGGGCTTGAACTCATGACCCAAGTCTTGAATTAAATTTAAGGAACACTGTGGAAGATGTTTCTTAATACTGGCATTGATTGTGGAAACACAGTTTTCAATTGGTACTACTGAGAAAAAAGTATTTGAAGGCATATGTAATTGCTGGGCTGTGAGGGATAGGAAGAGAGAAAAAAAAAATGTTTACTTCACAATATTTCTTAGGGTTTAAACAGGCTTTTTGATTGGTTTACCAGATGGCAACTAGTTGAATCCTCTTGTTTCATTTCAACCACAGGAAAACATATTAAAATCATGTATTATAATCAAGAGGTACAGAACTGGATGTAAGTCTCTGAATTGATATTTTTGCTTGCTTGAATGTATTCACAACTCCAGAATTATCTTGCAGGACCTTTTCATCTTCTTTTGTAGAGTTAGGGTAATTTGCTTTGTTAAGATGGGAAACAGGCCTCACGTAGGGTGATTCCTTAAGCACTAGGCTCCTTTTTAAAGTCATTCCACAGAATGGCCCCTGTCTGTGCCTCTGTTGCTGCTGATTTTTATTTTGCTCCAGTGAAGATGATACAAAAACGTCCCAGAGAAATCTGTGCCTTTAATAGTGAAGGGCTTTATTCTCTCTGAACTTCCTCTATTTTTTCCAGAATCCCTGTGCCATGTAGGCACAGCATACTTTAATCTGCTAAGGATGCATCTTGACAGCTCTAGTACCAGTTCTAAGTGCCATTTCCAGGAATCTGGCCTTTGGGGACAAGCACAAAGGCCTTCAAAGACTAGAATCTGACTTTCTGTTGCATGACCTTGATGGAGGATCAGGTTTTTCTGAACCCCAAACATGGGTTGGGATCTTAACAGCTGTATATTGCCCAGTGCTCCCCATTCTGCCTGCCAGTCTCTCTGCACTGCTTAGCATTACCTCTCATGTATTCCCTACTGTCTGGATTTCTTCGTATACCTGCTAGGGCACCCCGTGCTTCTTAGATCATTTGTGTAGCTCTTTGCCTCAATGATCGTCTTTGGAGCCTGTGTCTTACCTGTTGTCAGCTAGCTTTTATCTCCCCCTGACCAACTCTCCAGGCTGTCCCACTCTAGAGGGAGGCTCACCATCTTTCCACTTCTTTTTCCTACTCCCTTCTCCGAACCCCAACCTTATAGTTCCTGTTGAGAGGCGATATCTAGGAGCCAGTCCTTCCTCCTCACTGCCCAACTTTCCTGTAAGTATAGCTCCAGATCTTGTTTAAATATCAATGATACAACACGTAAAACATTATTGGTACCTGTTGTCAAGTACTTTTTCTGGAATATTGCCTTCATATATAGATTTTATGCCCCAACAGCATTGTATCCTTAATGAAGGAAGAGCCATGTCTTGTTCACTTTGAGTTCCCCTTCCTCTCTCCCCAGTGCCCCAGTGTGTAGCACAGTGACATCTGTGGTCACATCGAACTCTTGGTGGGCAAGTATTTACCAAAGCCTTCGATGCTGTGTTTATTAGTAATTTCTCACCACGCAGGGCATTTCTCTTATTTGAAAGTGTGAATCTTTATCTTTTACTCATTGTTGATTCCCATGCATTGGGACTTGTCAATTCAGACCTCAGTGGTTTGTTGCTGTATGTCTTTCAATTCTAGAAATCAAAGGATCTTTAGGAACAAGAGTTTCTTTATGTGTCAGTATTAAGCACTTGCCAGGAGCCATCAATGGTTTCCTTGCAACTTTCCTGAAAATGACATATTCCAGGAATATGGTCACCTGGGGTATCAGCTTAACATGTTCCTTTTAATAGTATCAATTTATTCTTTTCTCAACTTTACTAAATGAAGCTCTTACTCCTCTGAGATCTTCTAACTCATAGGTTGGGACAATAAATAACTTGATTCAAATGCCAAAGTCTCACATAATTTTCTTCTCATATTCTTTTTATTTATTCTAAATATTTTCATTGATGATTTTCTTAAGTTGACAATCAAAAGAAAAATAGTACAGCCCATTGGACAAATTATAGCTATAGAGCACTTTATATACAGTAATATAGAAGCAAAATGGTAAACACATTGATGTCTTGAATTTTATGAATTCATACTTTTATACATAGAAGAAAATATAGAGTTAATAGTATATGGAAGGACAAAAATAAGAAGAATACGTGAGATGTAGAAGAGAAGAGATATACTAAGTTTTCATTTAAAAAAGCTATCTATCTAAAAATGCTATTTGAAACAACCTAGCAAGCGGCTACAGTACTAGTGACTCTTCAGCCTAAATGCTGAATTAAGTTTTCATTAGGAAATGGATATTGGAGTTATATTACATTTCACATGTTGAGAAAGCCTCATCTTTTTTTTTCTGTTAGTGCTAGTGTATAAACATTTTATGATGAGAAGGTAAAAATGAAATATTTAAATAAATCACTAATTTTAAGATGCTTAGAATAAGTGCAAAAATAACCTTTTCCCCCTCCTTCCTAAATCTTTCTAAATCTTAGAGATACAGTATGGTATTTAAAATGGCCTGGGAAGGTAGCATAATGGTATACAGAGCTTCTTGAAGCATTATTATAATATTTAATCTGGATTATGAATTTGTATGTTCTAAAAGTAGATGAAACTTTAAGGCTTCTTTATCTTTTAATATCTGGGGTGCTATTAAGCTCTCCTATTTGGGTCTTAGACAGTAAACTTGCTGATGCAGGGAACCTACATTTTGTTTGCCTCACATTTCCATGTGGAGGGACTTTTGTTAGAGTAACACCCCTAGCTTCTTGAATAATTAGATTATTCATTCTAATCTATGGATTGAGTTTCCTGATTGATAGGTAAAATTCAGGTACTCTTTTTCTATTGGACCTGTGGAATTCACTCTTTTTTTCTTCTCACATTGCCCTGGCCAGTGTGAGTGACTAACCCTGGATAAAATTTTGAGTCCTGCATCAATTCAATTTGTGTATGTATGGGGGTGGAGGGTAGGGATGGTGGTGGTGGTATGGGGAAGGGGATGCAGCAAGCCCTTTACACAGTTAAATTCATATTTTCACATGTTTACAGTAATAAAGCCAATATTTTAATTTCCATTTGCCTGTTTTTTTTCTGTCTTGTTACTTAAAATGGTTAAAAAATTGACAACAAGAAAACTACTAGAGATAATAAATTAATTCAACCAAGTGGCAGAGTACAAGACCAGCATACAAAAAACAGTTCCATATATTAACAATAAACAATCTGAAGAGGAAATTAAGAAAACAATTCCATTTACAATAGCATCTAACTATGTGGTTATACCAAATACCATTGTTTGTACACTTTGGATGAATTGCATGCTTTATTAATATGTATCAATAAAATTGATAAAAAAACAGTGTGGTACTGGCATAAGGATAGGCAAATAAACCAATGGAAGAGATTTGCTAGTCCAGAAATTGACTTAAACATATATGGCCAATTGATTTTTGACAAGGTATGCAAGTCCACTCCACGGGAAAAGAATAATCTCTTCAACAAATGGTGCTGTGAAAACTGGATACCCACATGCAAAAGAATGAAGTTGGATCCCCACTTCATGCTATATAAAAAAATTAACTCAGAATGGATCAAGAACCTAAGTAAAAGAGCTAAAGTCATAAAACTATTAGAAGATAGCACAATTGCAAATCTTTCATGACCTTGAATTCAGCAATGGATTCTTAGATATATCACCAAAAGCCCGAGCAACAGAAGAAAAAATAGATAAATGGGGCTTCATCATAATTAAAATCTTTTATCAAGAAAGTGGAAAGACAATCTACAAAATGATGGAGAATAGTTGAAAACCATATATCAGTTAAGGACTTAATATCCAGAATATATAAAGAAATTTTACAAGGTAATAAAAAAAACAAACACCACAATTAAAAATGGGTAAGGACTTGAACAGAAAGTTCTCCAGAGAGGATATACAAATGGCCAATAAGTATATGAAAAGATGCTCAATATCGTTAATCACTAGGGAAATACAAATCAAAACTGCAATAAGATACCACTTCACACTCACAAGGATAACTAGTAATAAAATAAAAATAAAACACAAAATAAGTGTTTAGAGAGGATGTGGAAATATTGGAATGCTTGTGCATTGCTAGTGGGAATGTAAAATTGTGCAGGCACTGTGGAAAGCAATATGGTAGTTTGTCATAAAATTAAATATAGTATTACCATATGACCAAGCAATTCCACTTTTAGGCTTATACTCAAAGAAAGGGAAAACAGAGTCTCAGATACTTGTACACCAATCTTCATAACAGTATTATTCACAATAGTCAAACGGTGAAAGAACTCAAACGTCCCTCAACAAATGAATGGATAAACAAAATGTGGTACATACATACAATGGAATATAATTCGGCCCTCAGAAGGAATTAAGTTCTGAGAAATGCTACAAATTGTATGAACCTTGAAAACCTTATACTAAGTGAAATAACAAGGCATATAAGGACAAATATTGTATGCTATCACTTATATGAAATATCTAGAAGTAGTAAATTTACAGAGACAGAAAGTAGATTAGAAGTAACCTGAGGATTGTAGGAGGAGGGGCTGGGGGAGTGTCTGCTTGGTGGGTGTAGAGTGTTTGTAAATAAAAATTAATGTAAGAAGTCGACAGAAGAAAGAGATGTTATGTCTTGAACTCTTCCGAACTTTCATTGTAATGAAGTTGTTGTGTGGGATGCTACCGTCCATTTCATAAATAATGTAGTCAATAATGCCTTAAAGAGAAGAAGCCTTTTTTCACAATGTTGCTCCACCACACCAAGGTGCTTATTCAATGTCATTATTGATACTTATCCAGAAGCAAATGCCTCATTACTGGAAATCTTCTGAGGACTCAGTCTGAAGAAATCCCTATACTTCCTATACCATATTATGTTATATGTCTCTTAGCAGACACCACATTCTTGGTACACTGGCCATTCTTCATTTCCTAAAACCCACCCTATTTTTCCTGACCTCAAGGCCTTGAATCTAATATTCCTTGTCCAATAATTTACCAGGAGTGCTCTTTCATCTCCATTTACTGGGGGACTCACTATCTTTCAAAGGATAGTGTCATTTTCTTAGTCAGAGCTTCTCTGACCATACTCACACTGCTCTTCTTTCTCCAATCCAATAATCCAAGAATCTGTGATTTAAAAACATTTTTTTTTCTTAGAGAAGTTATAGGTGTGCAGACAAATCATGCAGAAAATACATATCCCTACACCACTCCTATTATTAACACCTTGCCTTAGTGTGTACCTCTGTTAGAATTGATGAAAGAATATTATTGTAATTGTATTATTAACTATAGTCCATAGATTGCATTAAGGTTCACTGTTTATGTTGTACAGTCATATGTTTTTTTAGACAAATTTATTATGGTATCATACATACAATCTAAAATTTCCCCTTTTAATGACATTCAAATAAATAATTCAGCACTGTTAATTACCTTCATAATGTTGTGCTACTATCACCACCATCTGTTACCAAAACTTTTCCATAGTCTCAAATAGAAAAATTCTGTATGAATTCAGCATTAACTCCCCATTCCTTACTCCCACCCCAGTGCCTGGTTTTATATTTTGTTTCTGTTGCTATGAATTTAATTATGGTTGTTCCTTAGTAAGTAAAATGGGTCCACAGGTCCTCAAAATTTAGTTCTTATTAGAACCCTAAACAATCAGTTCAATAAATATTTTATCTATTTATGAAAGTCCAGTAGATATTTTAAAAATATTTTTGAATCATGAACGATTCTCAAAGGTAATTTAATGGGTTATATTTTCAAAGAGACCATATTTTATCACCTAAAAAAGTGGCCTTTTGTTCACTTGACAAAACTATATAAAATTGGTGGATTTGAAGACAGTTTTGCTTATTGTTTTCCAAGTTTCTATAACTTTAGTAGGATGTCTGAAAAAAGGTTGGGTAGGTAACTGATCCTTTTCATTTTAATTATAATAATGTTTTCTTCCAGGAATCACAGAGCTAAATTTAAGGCCAAACATAATACCTACACTCACCATTCAATTCAACAAACCTTTAATGAGCACCTTTTATGTGTCAGTGAGAAGCAGGCCATATCGCTGAAAATCAACTCTTCTATTAATCAATTCATCTAAGAGTCAAGTCGTCGAATAAAAAATGGTAATTGTTTCCCAGCAGCTTTTTCGCTATGAAATGGTCAGTGTACATTCTAAACTGTAATTCTCTATGCTAGAATTGGGCAGATTTTACTACATGGTCATCTTTTACTACATGCCCTTGTCCTTAATTAGTCCCTTTGTACTTTATAACTGTTTTTTGATATATTCTTTTTTCTAATCTATTAAGATCATTTCAAATTTTATTTTTGTCATTCAAGCTGTAAGCAAGTCAATATAAACTTGAACTAATGCATAACCCCTTATTTCATCTGAATCATTGGTAAGCATGATAAGTAGTTTGTGACATCATTCTGACTTTTGTGGGATGGTTCTCTGAAATGCTTTCCAGGCGGGTGTAAGTCATTGTTATCAGTTTCATCAGGTAAGCCTTTGTTGCTTTGTGCATCCACCTGTCAAAAGAGTGGTGGAAATTGTGCTCCTTGAAGCTGGGATGGCATCTTCTAGAAAGCCTGAAAGGAGGCCATGGAAAAGGGATATAATAGAGATTAAGCATTTCCTTTGTGCTTTTACATTTATTCATCATGACAAGTGTATTAGTCACGGTTCTCTAGAGAAACAGAACCAATAGGTCATATATATGTATATGATTTATTTTAAGTAATTGGCTCACATGATTGTGGAGGCTGGCAAGTCTGCATTTCCATAGGAAATTCTGGTGAAAGTGATGTTGAAGTCTTGAGTCCGAATTTCTTAGCGGAAGCAAGCAGGCTGGAGGTTCAGAGAGGGCTTAGGGGAATTTCTTCTGATTTCTGAAACCCTCAGTTCTTGGCTCTTAAGGCCTCCAACTGATTGGATGAAGCCTGTGCACATTATTGAGGACAATCTTCTTAAAGTCGGCTGATTGTAGATACTAATCTTACATATGAAATAACTGCACAGAAACATGTAGGCTAGTGCTTGGCCAAACAATTGGGCATCATAACCTGGCCACATTGACGCACAAAATTAGCCATCACAACAACATTGTCACAGAAATGGCATTCTCCCTAATTTTTTGATGAGGAAACTAAAGCACAGGAAGGTTAAGGAATTTTTTCATTTTTCCTCCCTGAGTTCTTTCCATGCAGGCACTTTGCTTCTCTAAGAAAAGCAAGAGATGCTTCTCAGGAATAGACATCGAGTATTTTGTTCATTGTGGAAATAACAGACTTGAGATTATATCCTGAGGCATTGTTGGCTGTTTTTCATCCCTTAAAAGGATAAAGAGGGGAAATGGGTGTGGCTCAAGCAGTTGGGTGCCCGCCTACCACATGGGAGCTCCTGGGTTCAGTTCTTGGTGCCACCCAGAGAAGACGAGCAAGACAGCAAGCTGATGTGATAGGCTGGCTTGGTGAGCTGACGCAACAAGATGATGTTATGAGATGATGCAATGAGGAGACACAACTAAGAAACACAATGAAAGACAAAACAAGCAGGGAACGGAGGTGGCTCAAGCGATTGTGCACCTCCTTCCCACATGGGAGTTTCCGGGTTTGGTTCTCGGTGCCTCCTAAAAAGAAGATGAGCAGACACAGATAGCACACAACAGACAGACACAGAGAGCAGACAGTGAGCACTAACAATGAGCGGGAGAGAAATAAATAAAATAAATCTTTTATAAAAAAGGATAAAAGGAAGGTGATTGGTGAAGGGAAAATAGGGTTTGGGGTTATGTGTTTTCTGTTGTTGCTGTAACAAATTGCCACAAATCTAGTAGTGGTATAAAACAAAGCCCATTTATTATCTCACAGTACTGTAGGTCAGAAGTCCAAGTTGGCTTGGCTGAGTTCTCTGCTCAAGTCTGTAATCAAGGTGCTGGCCTTGAGGCTCTTATTGGGAGGGTCTGGGAAGTCTCTGCTACAGGCTCGTTCATGTTGCCGGCAGAATACGGTTCCTTGTGGTGGCAGGACTGAAGCCCCTGTTTTCTGCTGGTTATTAGCTGGGGGCTGCCTTTAGCTCTGAGAGGCTCCCCTCGAGTCATTGTGTATGGGTTCTTACATCTCAGAGCCAGCAATAGTGTGTTGCATTCCTTTTGCTCTTGGAATCTTTTCCACCTTCCTCTTCTTCCAGTTGAAGAAAATTCTCTGCTTTTAGAGGGTCATGAGATTAGATTGGGACCACTTGGATTATCCAGAATAATCTTTCTACAGCAGTGTCGATAATCTTAAGTACCTGTGAAAATTCTCTATTGCCACGTAACTATCATTTTCATAGGTTCCAGGCATCAGTTCAGGGACACCTTTGAGGGACCATTTTGCCTATCACAGAGGAGGAGTGAAAGAGGGAGAAACTTTCTATGTTTAGAAGTATATCTGATGTGAGGTATGAGTAATAGTGGGTGGGGTATATAGGAACGTTGTATTTTCTGCATGAGTTTTCTGTAAACCTAAACGTCTCTAATTAAAAAAGGAAGTATATTTGAGGGAATTCTTGATGCTTTGGCTAGATGAAATTTACAAGATTCCCTGTTTAATGATTGTTTCTGCTTAGTTGGAATTTGTGGGTAAATATTCAGAACTAGTTTAGGGTATTGCTATTTTCAATTTCTGAAGTAAGCTGGTTTTACTTTGATTTCTTGGTTCCTACTACAAGTTTTCAAGTTTTTCTTGTGTTTGGGATACCTTTCCTTGATTATTACTAACATTTGTTTTATTGTAGCCTCATATAGATAACTGTGGTGATTCACATTACGACTGAGCACAGAGGATTGGAAATTCTTTGCATTGTTTTCAATTGATCTTAAAATTGAAGGAGCAGATGGTTGGTAGTGAGTTTCAAATGGAAACTTGTATTGTGTCTGAAAAATCATTTCTTTGAAGGATTATGTTTTGTATTGATTTTTCAGAGTGTGTGGTCTTTGAGGAGGTCCTTTTTAGGACATACTGTAATTATCTCTTCAAATTAAAAGTCACTTAGGCCTTTGTGCCATGTTTTTCTAAGCTCTTTCAATTGCAAACAACTTTAGCTTTATTTAAAAAAATTCAAATAGGTTAAGGTCAAACAGTGTGTCACTGTGAAGTCAGGGGTGCTTACACTTCACTCCTCCAAAAATGTTCTATTCCATGGTTCCCTCTCCTACTTCAGTAGAAAAATATTGACATAAACTAAAAGTAAGCACTACGTTGCTCTTTTGGGACTCCTCCCCTCCTTTTCTTCCTGTACTGACGTTAAAATCATTCTTTTCATTTTGCCTGGAGACAAAATCTGTTATATCAGTTTCCCATCTACATTTTGCCTGAGAGAAAATTTAGAAGACAGCTGTTTTAAAGTTGAAATGGATTCAATTTCTCCTATGTATGTCCCTTTCCAATTTTCTGAAGAATGTGTGGTCACCTATGCCTTTGATTATGTGATAGAAATGTGCACTTTAAAATAAACCAGAAAAACATTCCAGGGGAAAATAATGTATCCATTCAATAACTCCTGCGGTAGTTTGAATCGACTAATAAATTCTTCATTTGGCTAAGAATTCAAAAGAAGTTATTCATCATTTAAATCCACAAAACTGTGTTATTACGAAAGACTATACCATTAGATGTTGTTGTAGTTCATATGTCAGGTTGTGTTTGGTGGTGAGAGAGTGAGGTTTAAAGAGGGAAAGGGAACTGCATTGAATTCCAATGAAAGACTGCAGCCCTGGGAGAGCCGGTTCCATTTTGGAATTCAGGGGCATCTGGATTTTTTTTTTTTTTAATGAACTGATCAGAGAATGAACTAAAGGTCCTTGAACATTTTGGAGGAGTTTGACTCTCTCTCATCAGATTCACCCTGTGTGGATTGGAGCCCCAAAGATGCCTTGTGTGTATATAATATCTGTGTACTACATCTGTGATGGGAGTGAGGGCGGGTACAAACTGTTTTCTTCCGAGTCTATTCTTCACTTTGAAAAGGATGAGAGAAGAGCCTGATTTCAAATTAGGCTGGATTTAGTTTTGAATCTTGGCTCCATCCCTTGCAACTGCCTGTGTGACCTTCTATGAGCCTCAGTTTCCATGTAAAATGGGCACAATGATACTGAGGACTAGAGAAAATTTATGTAAAGCCCCAGCATATTTTCAGTTCTAGTGTAGCCTGTTAGTCAATACTAGTTATCATTGTAAGAACTCTAAGGTCACTATATTTAATTGATTTGCATCCATGAGCAGCATGTATGAATAGGAATAAAGTAGTTATCCGTTATTATTGTTTTATAAAACATGTTTAGAGGTCAACACTGCGGGTGGCTTCACAAACACAATGGCTCTGAAACATGGAGGTGCTGCCAGGAGGAAATTTCAGAACTCAGCTCTGTCTTTGTAGTTTATTAATCTGCTACCATGGAAACAGGTATTTAATCTTTTCAAAACAAGAAAAATGCTTTAAACAAAACACACTGTTTCAAGTATGATGGTGGTGAGAAGGTTTTTTGTTCTTTTTAAAAATATGATTTTTAGGTGACTAGCCTCATTTTTGGCAATCTGAGTTGAGTTTCCATGGAAACAGAAAGAGAGCTGTGGCCTCCAAGCCCTGGTAACTGGTGAGGCTCAGGTTAAGCCTTGCAAATGTCAGTTGTCCCAAGGTGCCTAGAGGAGCCAACAGAAATAACGAAGTCAGTTGATCTCTGGGGAAAAGGAAGGAAAAATAAATCAAGCATTTACAAAATTATATATACACAATGCTGCAGGGAGAGACTCATGGATAGAATTTAGAGTTAGAGGTCATGTGCCTTGCTTCATCTTAACACATTCTTCTCCTGAATGCTAAGCATCTTACTTATTTGCAAAGTGTTTTTGTTACACCAAATACAGAAATATTGGAGAAGGCTGAAAGAGTGGAGAATTAATGAAATAGTACATTGTGGTCCTTTTATTTACTATCATGAGAACTAACTGTGGAGGAAGAAAAATGAAATGAAAATGTATTAAAGCCAAATTTATAAGCATGGATTTGGTCATCTGACATAGACCCTGATATTTCTTTGGGGGCTTTCAGTATTAGTCTTTGTAGAGATTTCTCTAATTCTCAATATTTAACAGTGACGTTATATACCTCCCAGGATGGCTGATATGAATTTAGTTTTCCATGTTTTATTTTACTAAGACTTTTATGCATTTTGAAGTCTCTTGGTCATATAAACTCATTTGTCTTTACCGTTTCACCCTTTTGGTCAAGGTCTTTTTCCAGTTGCATTGCTAGTTGGTGCTTGGTAGTAATCCTTTGGTGCCAGGGAAGCTCATCCCTGGGAATCATGTCCCATGCTGGGGGAAAGGTAATGATTTATATGCTGAGTTCGGCTCAGAGAGAGGCCACATTTGAGAAACAAGTAGGCTCCCAGGAGGCAACTCTTAGGCACTTATAATACTAGACTAAGTTTCGATTTCAAGAGTTAAGATTCATATGCACAGTGATCAATATCAAGGGCTTGTCAATGGACCATCCTCCTTCTCTAGGCATTGCCCCTGTACTTGGAGTATTCTTGCTGATCCATTAGAGAATGTGACAGAGCTCCCCAGGATGAGAATTTGATATTCCTTCCATTATTGTGTGAATCTCCACACACTGTGACAATGCTCCATGAAGTTTTGAACACATTTATATGCCTTATATGTATGCCCAGGTGGGCTTCCTCCAATTGGGATGTTATTCCAGAGGTCCCACTTATGCAAATCTCAGCAGGATCTCATTGACTGCCAAAGTAGATAGTATCCCAAATAGCTGGGCTCTTGCGGGTTCTGGAGACATCCAGGCACTATGGTCAGGGCAGCTAGCTCAGGAGTTTGGTGCCTTGCCAGTGGGCCCTACTTTGGAATTTTTGCTCTCCAGAGTGACAGAGTTGGACTCAGTTGTGGTTTCCCTACACATGGCTCTTCTATCCTTCTGTTTGAACCTATAATTAGTACTAGAGTTGGTAAGTGTACATCCAAGACACTTAAATCTTTGGGTTGTCCATGTGCCAGCTGGTCCCTGAATCTCAATGGAGTTGCAACACTTACTCTCCAGTTCACTGGTCTCACCCAGGACAACTAACATTGAGGTGATGATGGACAAGGACCATGCCAAGGAACTGAAAGAGTCTACAACTGCAAGCAGGATAGTCCCATCCATTGGCCCTATGGGATCATAGCCCCCTCTTGAATAGAGGTGGAGTGGACATCACAATCCTAGAATCCTCGATTGATGAATAAACTATGGACTAAAGTAGACTTACTGGTATTCTACTATAGACTTATTGTGATTCTAGCAATGGAAGAAATTATATCATTGATGTGGAGGCAGTGGCCACTGAAAGTTCTGAGGGCAGGTATAATACAGGGGCATTTTGGGGACTTGAGAATTGTCCTGAATGACATTGCAATGAAAGATACAGGTCATTATAAATCTTGCCATAATCTACAGAATTGGGTGAGAGAGAGTATAAACTACAATGTAAACCTTTTTTTTTT
>PVKH010014751.1:0-16362 GCA_004027955.1 Chaetophractus vellerosus
CATACATTCATTAGTACAAACATGTATATTTCTTTGCTCTGTCAAATGAGAGGGCCTAAAAAAACAACATGCTAGTAGCAACAGGCATATCTACCAGTCAGATCTTGTTTTCTAATACTGTTTTCCAAAGAAAGGAACCAGTGCTCCTTGGAGATATGTCTGAATCTAGAACTGAGGCAGTAAATATAAACGATGAGCATGGAGTTTCTTATAGAGCCAGAAAGTAAGGAAGTGCTGAAAAAAAAAAAAACATGAAAGAAAAGGAAAAGAGAAAAAAAAAGAATGTAAACCAGAAACAAAAGTACAAAACCACATTAATCCAGTATGCAAAGGATCACAGGAGCCTACTGAAAGAGCTACCATTGGCCAAAGCTGGAACAATTTGCGCAAAAAATTAAGTGGTAATAGAGTCTAGATCCAAATATAAAATAAATTTCTAAGAATCCCTATGGATATAAATAAAGAAAGAGGTAAATAAATAAATGAGAGAGAAATGCAAATATTCCATGCAGAAGAATTCCAAATAATTGTAGCCATTCCTCACTTAAGGAAGAGGAAAAGAACTCCCCAGCCTGAAGTGTAGGCTTCACATAGTGACTTCCTTCCAAATTGTACAGTATGAAAAGAAGGTGAGTGAAAAAGTAACCTAGAGAAATTTAAGCACTAACTCAGTCAGTTGATCAAGGTTAATATCAATAATGATAATCCATGCTGACATCATTTACCCTTGTTATGATGTGTTGAAATAGCATTTTACTTCTGTGATTTTCTTTCCAGTGACCTTAGTGGTTTTTCAGACAAATTCCAATAAGGGGGCGCTCTACAAAATACCTGACAAATATTTCTCAAAATTGTCAAAGTCATCAAAGCAAAGAAAGTCTGAAACACTGCCACAGCAAAGAGTAGCCTAAAGATACATGATGGCTAAATGTAACGTGGTATCCTGGATGAGGTGGTGGAACATACAAAGAACATGAGGAAAAAATAAGGAAGTATCAATAAAGTATGGGACACTAGTTAGTAAGTATGTATCAATATTTATTCATTAATTTTAATAGGAAATCTAGGTGCAAGATATATGGGAATTCTGTTCTATCTTCTCAAATTATCTGTAAGCCTAAAATTGCTCTAAAATATAAAATACATTAAAAGTTTAAAAGAAAGAAATTGTGAAAAAATTAAATTTGTTAAAATATACCCAAAGTCTACTTCAATTCATTGGGAAACTATCCACTTTAAGAAATCTTACCTCCTATTCTAATGTATACCAAGATAGTTTTTGTGACAACCACTTTACGTAATGCTATACTCAATCTTTCACCCTTTATTGACAATGTTTCTTTTCTTTTCTTTTTTAATCATCTTTACCTGTCAAAGTTGTAGAGTTTTAATTGTTTTCCTGTTCTTCTCAATATAAGCCCTCTTCCAGAGTAATCTCAGTCTGATGATAAAAATATTTCTATATTTCCTGAACATATATATCTTCACCACTGCCCTTATTCTGCCTTGTATCTTTGAATACAAAATAAATAGCTCAAGTTGAATGTTAAATAGTCACAATAAAACACTTTAACTTAGGATCCTAAAAATCTGTTCCTTCCTTTTCAAGGAATAACAATAGCACATACCTAGATGCTCAAGTCAATAATTAGGTTCCGATTAACTCATATCTGTTCCTTCCTTTTCAAGGAATAACAATAGCACATACTTAGAAGCTCAAGCCAATAATTAGGTTCCTGATTAACTCATATCCTAATTCATCCAACATGTCCTATTTTAAACATACATCTCAACTTTTCTCTAATTTGTTTTCTTAGCTCCAGTACCTATCATCTCTTATCTAAATGACTGCAGTAGGCTCTTGTACCCTACGTTCAATCATGTGCACTGAAAATCATTTTTCCACAGGGCAATCACAAATCACAAATCAGATCATAGCCTTACCCTGCTTACAGCCTTTTTTAAAGTCTTACTTGCCCTGAACTATAATATAAGGCTCAATTTGCTCTTACTTGTGCCTATGTTTTCATCACCATGCCATACAATCCTTCATTTCCTGCATTCTGCGTCAGCTGTGCTAGATGCCCTTCTGTTCTTCTAAAATACAAAACCTTTTACCACCTTTTCACATTTATTTTAGGTAGAAACTCTGCATTATTCAGTTAAACTCTGTCTCATCACAATCTTTATTTCTTTTATAAGCAAGATAGGGACAAGATAATTTCCCAGTTGGAAATTATTGTTTACTTTTTGATCAGTTGCTTATTGTCAACCCCTAACCACTCCAAGTGAAACTCCATGAGAGCATACTAAAATCAATGCTTCTGTTTACCAACTCCTTTTACAACTAATTAACAAAATCCAAAAATTACATGAATTTTATTCATGATGTCCATTTTACTATTTTTGTAGAAATATCTGGTAATTGATATTAAGTGGCAGTCACATCATCATATTTCCTTGTGAAGAATATGAGTGTAGATAGATGAGAAGAGAAAGAAAAGGGAATTTAGCTTGTTATCTGTCTCCAATTACTTGTCATAAATCACAACATAGCAATGGGAATATTGCCAAGAACAGAGCAAAAGTTTCACTTTTTGCCTTTTCTTTACAGATGATCATCATTCATAGTTCACCATGACTTTTTTTTTTTTTTTTTGGTTGAAAACAACAGAAATTTATTCATCTCTCAGCTCTGGAGAAATGAAGGTTGTCAGCAGAGCCATGCAGCCTCTGGGGCTCTAAGGGAGACCCCTTCCTTGGCTCTTCCACCTTCAGGAGATTCTTCCAGACATTCCTTGACTTGTGGCTGCCTCAATCTATTCTCTGCCTCTATTCACACACCATGACTTTCTTAAACCTTCAGTCTGGGCAAATTTAGAATGCTAGATATCAATGAATTGTAGAAAAGCTCACCTTTGTTTCAGTTAAAAATGTTCAACATTAACATTATTGAAGCACTCAATTATCATTGCAAGTAAATCTTTTGAAATAAAGTGTAAAATTGAAAACAACAACACTTCTCTCTCAATAAAGAGGGGATCATTCTCACTAGGACTAGTGATGGTAGTAGTACACATACTCAACAGATCTTTAGCTTGAACCTGCTGTAAGATGCTGCCTTCATCTTGTGGAAGCATTCTTCTCTTCATGAGATCATGAACAGACTCCTTGAAATAGTGGAAAACAAAGTGAGCATTTCAACACCTTCTTTCAGGCAAACATAGCAGCAAAACTCCTTTTGACTTACTATGAAGGGAATAGCTTCTCTCTTTGCCATATCATGTTTATTTACAGCGTATATTTTACTACACGAATACAACACTGAACATCCTTATAATGTTGTTTGCTAGGCCAGACAATATTAGTTTTTAAATATATCCCAAAAGATGAATATCTAGTATTTTCCCTCTGTTTAAAGACATAAATAACACTTCTGCCTCCTTTTTCTGTTAGGCCCCAGAAACATAAGTCCAAATGTGCAGTTTGTAGAGAGTAATAACATTTTTGTTGCTGTTTTTGGAAAATTCTGTCAGCACTTTGTAATAAGTTAACTTAATTTATTTGTTCTTCAAGTCAGTTACTAAGTCACTGTGCTACCTTCATGGAGAAGAGAGTTTAGTGTGGAGACAGATATTTATCTGTAAAAGTGCTATACAATGCTTGAGAGCACCTAACTAGTAGATTTGACCCAGGTGGGGATAACATGCAAGACATTCTAAGAAGGTAAAATATATACTGCCATATTGTGGACTACATTATGGTTCTACCCAGTTTTTTTTCAATACTCACCAAAAAAAACCTCTAATATTTTAACACAATATGAGGCAGGCATTGTGCTAGATATAAATGGACTAATCAATGATTTCTGCCAGGTCATCAAAAATATATGTCTTAATAATGCAAATCATTAAAATTAAATATATATTAAGTGAATTGCTTTGGTTTTCATGTTTGCTTAATTGTATATAGCATTCAGTCATTCAATCATCCATTCTACTGAAAGCCAAAAAATTCTCAGTTCTAGAGATTCCATGAAGAATAAAACATCATGGCATCTTCTCTCAGAAACATTATGGACTATTCAAGGACACATCAGTATATCTTAAACAAGAAAGCATTACAGTTATACAAATATTTTACTTATTCTTTTTATTAAATATTGAAAATAACAAACATTCACGTAATATAATTTAAAGCTGAAATTTATATATATTTTTTCTAAAATCAGGTTTCTTATAAGATATAGCATAGTATCCTTTCTCTCCTATCCCTCTTCAGTAAGTTTAAATGTCTAAAAGGTATGGAAACTTGTAAAATTAGATAAACATCTTGATTAACCAAATTGACAATTATATTTCAGGAGTAGCTCAAATTGTAAACTGTTTTCTTTGTTATTGGAGTTCTCAGTGAGGATGCGCTGGAAATGAATATTTACTTATTCTTGACCGAACAATAGTATTTCTATATTTAGAAAATATTCTAAATATGTTTCCTATATTTTTATATTTTTTATATTTGGTTTTCTTCACTGGGCAGAGCTAGGAAGGATGGTTAATGAATAGTGAAAGATATCACCTTGGCAGCTGAATTACTTCAATTAACCCTGAAAAATAATTGGGTAACAAATGATATAGCCTCACTGCCTACATTTCTATACATGCTTACATCCTTTATTTTACTATTTATTAAAGCATCTTCTTGTTTGACATTTTCTTGTCCAAAATAATGAGTTTATGAGAGTAGATATACACATCCACATTTAATTGATAAGAAAAGCAAGATTGACAGTTTAAATGACTTGCCCTAGTTCATGATGCTTGCAAATAATGGAGATAAAAGAAAACCCAGGTTTTATGATTTTAAGTTTGGGGATATATGGATTAAGTCACTTCAAAATATTAAACCCAGTGTGATCACTTCTAATTTAAACTTTTCAAAAGTGTAACAAAGTTGAGAAGGAAAACGTTCTTAAGCTAATAAACCATCCTGAAATGTCTACAATAGAAAGTGCTTATATTTATTACTTTAGTGAAAATATTATTATGTCAGATGAAACTATGGAAAACACAAAGCAAAGCAAAATACATCCCTTTCATAATTGTGTGATATATGTGCATTTATATGACTTGGAACTTCCTGCTTTCCTGTGGAGTTATTTATAAAAAAGCATTATTTTGTCCTATAAAAGATTACTTTTCAATTTCCCTTTTTCATATGTAGTCATATTGTACTTAAATACCTGCTGCTACTCTGAAAAGTCACCTTTCAGAGATAGTAGATCATCTACTACATAGGAATTATTTTATTTGTACCAACAGATAGATTGACATATACTTGACATATACTTAATCGACTCTCAGTTATATGAACCTCTCATTTTCTTCAACGTGTACTTTATATCAAGTAAGCTCTGGTCATCTCTTCTAGACATTACTATTGAGTAAGCACAGTGGTGGAACTTTGTTATAAAAATGACAGCAGTACTCTGACCTATGCTCAAATTGTTCTTAGTCCATGGATTCAGCCAGTGAACTGGAACAGTTTGAGAGTTAGAAGTCTTGTTTCTGTTGACAAGCGTTTCATCTTGATGTGTCAGATACACAGTATTTACCAGTTTACCATTTTAGAGATGACTGCCTTAAAGGGGCAAAAGTAATAATTCAACTCCTCAGAGAAAAGTTTGAAACCCTCTTTAAATAAAATAAATTATGCATCAGATGTAAGTGATTTAAAGGGATCCAGGCAAATGTACTCAACCATGAGCTGCTATTTAACTTTATAATAGGATTCTTATAGAAATTATTTAAGCTTGAAGCTAGGAGAAATAAAGACAGCCTTACACTTACAAATTTTTTAAAGGCATTATGTAAGCAGTTAGGAAGGTATTCATCAAATAAGTTTCAAATCTGGAGTAAAATTTATTCTTTGATTCTATTCCTTGATATAGTTAAGTGCATTAGGCTACTAAGTGTGCATATTTATAAATCTATATGCAATATTAAATAACTAATAGGTATGTGTGCCAAACAATCTAGAACTTTATGGAAATGTTAATTGTTATTGTTGTTATGGTTACTATGTCTTTTCCATTAAACTGCTAAAACAGCACATCAATGGTTGAGTTTTCTCCTATTCCTTTGATCTTCAATAGTGACACATTTCTTTAAATTCTTAATCTCTTACTGATTTAATGAATGATTTACTTTTTAAAATACAGCATGTCATTAGAACTGGGGGCAGGGGGTGGAGATAAGTAGTTCAATTATTTGTAAGAAAGGCTGGGCTTTTTGTAAATATAGAACAACATTAACAAAAACTACTGTAGAAATGGACATATCATTTTGAATTTTTAGTAGCAACAATTTGATAGTAGTAGTAAATGTAAATATTTCCTCTTGGGCTTTTCCCTAAAATAACATACATGCATATATTCAGTGTCTTAGTGCCAGGAGAGGCTTTAGTTATTTATTCTATAAGAAAGGAAATCGAGGGTCAAAAAAATTAAATCATTTGTTTCAACAAATGGAAATGGAAAAAAAGAATTTTGACTTCTTTTTAATGCATTTTTAGTTATCCCAAACTGTCCCATTTAGGGAAATCTATGAAAATTATGTAGTATAGAACTATTGAGATCATTGTCAGAAGCTGAGGGATTAGTGTTGGAAGTTTTACTCAGATTGGGAGTTTCCCAAATGGATTTCTGAATGATTTATGCAGTTATTTAATTCATCCTACTTATATTTAACAAAGATTAATAAAAATGGACTTTGGCCAGAGATTAAATTGCTGTAAAGAAGGCTTTTGCCTCTCAGACTTCCATTTTTCTCACCCCATTCAACTCTAGCCTCAAAAACTCAGTTTCCTTCAAGCAACAATCTAAAATACAGACCCCTTTACAGTTTGCTCCTTTTCAATAATTTGAACCTTTACTTTTCCTTGTAATATTAAAATAATGATTTTTACCTCTCAGCATTTATGAGAATTGAATGGCTTATATCAGGCACTCAATATGTGATCTCTCTTTATCTCTCTCACTACTTCCAACATTAAGGATAATATTTTCCTACTAGACTGCTGAAAATATTTTACTTAACCCTCACAACATATTTGAAGTTAGCTATTTCCTCTCACTCCCATTGTACGCATGAAATTGTGACATTAATTCATTTTTGCTTCTTAACTCTAAACTGTATGTAACACAAATCTTTGTTGTGTGATTTACCATATTCTTCTACTTCTCTGTCTATTCTTTTTTGTGTTCCTCCTCAACCCATCTTGCAACTCATCCCTTATTTTCAAGGTATCCCACTATGCCCTCTAAAACATAGTTTCCTTTACCATAATATGTTTACTAAAACTAAAACATCCCAGAATTCTGCTTTTAAACTTAATCAATCCTTGTCATAAACTTAAAAGCTTTTTATTCTCTCACGCCCATCTAAATCTTATTTTGTGCCAAAGAAATTCCTCCACCCCTGTACAAAAGATTTGCCAATTACATATGCCGGGCAAATCATCCTCTTTGATAAACTCAACTGTCAATCTCTTTGACATTTCCTCAATTCGTCATTATTTTTTAATCCACCCATGTTGGGTCATTCCCCTTTATCTGTAAAATATTTCAGCACATGACTCACTTTCATGTTAATTGTTATTGATATTATGGTTATTATGTCTTAATAATAAGGCATAATAATATTATGTCTAATAATATTCTATCTTAATTTGAATGATTTAGATATGCACATAGAAGATCTTCTCAACATCATGTCTTATTCTCTATTGAACTGTCCCAGCACCAACACCTCACTTTTCTTACCAACATCTGCTTACACTGTGTTTCCCCTGTTACTAAAGAGGTTCTTTTCATGCTCCTTTTTAAAGGCTTCTATTTAATTGTGTGCTAATTCCTACCTGTATTGGCCATAGAAAGACAAGGCTTCTGAAATTTTTGCCTTTCTTGCAATACCTGTTTTTTTTCTCTTTGATCATTTCCATCAGAGTACATATACATTGATACTTCTCCCATCTTTAATCCAACTAGCTATCAAATAAACACACCAGCCAGTGTCTCATTTCTTTGGTTTTCCTTTTCAATTATAAAGAAAATCAAAATTGATTACTATACCCTATTTCCAATGCTTCTGCTCTACTCTTTGGTCTCACTCTAATCAAGATTTCATACACCTAATCATTTAACGTAAATGCTCTTATAAAAATCAACAATTATTTCTACTTTACAATTTCTATTTTTGATCTATCTGTTCTACTATCTGTGAATTTCAGATATTCTGTCTTCCACAACACTAATTCCTTACTTTGCCGGTTCAAATCTGCTGTTGTGTGCTTCCAGCATATTTTAATTTCTTGCATTGTGCCATTCATCACAATAAGATTTGTTATCTTTTTATGTATGTTTACAATTTCTTCTTCATGTCCCCTCAGTATCTTCTTAATATTCTTTATCTCTTCCTTCACTTCATTAAGTTCATTCATGGTATTTGTTTGGACATCCTTGAGTAGTTGTTCCAGGTTCTGTGTCTCATCGTGCTTCATAGTTTGTTCATTAGACTGGGCCATGTTTTCCTGTTTCTTAGGATGGCTTATAACTTTCTACTGGTGTTGAGACATCTGTTTATCTTGATGGGCTTATTCAGTTGATAAGCTCTTCTTTCTACTCTAGGGTTTTATTTCATTTTGTTCTGTGTTAAGGGTCCTCTTTGGCAATTGGTTCCACTTATTCTATATCCCTGTAGTTGTCCGTATTCCTCCAAAAAATACACATTAAGACAATAAAAGATGAAAAAAGAAGAAGAAAAAAATTAATAGTAAAAAATGAAGGAAAAGTACACAAAAGAGCCAGGAAAAAATAAGTAATAAGAATGAAAATCATAAAATATAAAAAGGAATAATAATAAAAAGGTGGAAGAAGAAGAAGAAAAAGAAACAGGATATAAATTGAAAAAATTAAATAATTTTTAAATTTATGGTAGATTAGTCTGCCAAAGGGTTGCCAACACAAAGCACCAGAAATCTGTTCACTTCTATAAAGGGTATTTTTTTGGGGTAAAAGCTTGCAATCCCAAGGCTGAGGAAAGTCTAATTCAAGGCACCATAAGAGGTGAGTTTTCACCAAGTCTGTTATATGTTAAATCAAGATCGTGGGTAGTCTCTGTCTGGTCTCTCCTTCCCCTCTGGGCTCCTCTTCCTCTTGAACTGTTTGGGCCCATCTCCTTGAGGCTTCATTCCTGAGTGATCCTGCAGCCTCCTCTCTCCTGGCACAGGGCTTGTTTATTTCTAGGCCTTCTATATCAGTCTCGGCCATTCTGCTTTCTTCCCAATTTCAGCTAAAATCTAGCAGGCAAAATGGCTCATCTCTTATGGGACCTTAGCTGTTTGAGCCTCTTCCTTTATGTCATATGTCTCTTCCTGTGTGTCTTTGTAAGTGTCCATTTATATCTGACCCAACAAGGAGGCCATGACTCAACTTGAGTCAAGCCTTACTGATGTTGTTGAATCAAAAAAGCCGTAAAAGCAAACACTAATCAGTAAACTAATCAAAGTCACCTCAACTAAATTTAATAAAATCAAAGGAATACGTTAGTTTACAAACATAATCTTCCTTTTTTTGGGATTTATAAAATCATCCCAAACTGCCATACTCCACTCTCTGAATCCCAAAAAGGCATTACAATATTACAAAAACCTTAAATCAATTCAGTAGTGATGCTAACTACAAAATCACATCAAATCAGTTATAGGAATATATTTTGTCTTGGGTCAAAAGTCCCCTCTGGTTGTAGACCTGTAAAACAGGTGTGGAAAAATAGAACTATCTAAAGGGGAAAGAGGAGTAGGAGGTGTGGGGAGATAAAGAGGACAGACCAGATCTCAGCCATTTCTTGGAGACACCAGCCATCCCTAAAGTGGCTCTAGGGAGAGGGGAAGGGGAAGCTGATCAGGTGTGCTGTCTCACTTACCTGCCCTGGGAGAGAGAGGAACTGGGTTAGTGAGGGGTTGGACTGAGAGACACCCAAAAGTCTAGGTGAAAGGGGAGCTTGGAGAGGCAGCCTGAGAGCCATCAGCTCCCCACAGCTCCCTCACCTCAAGAGGCTGCTGGGCACAGGAGTGCATCCCTGTTCACCCAGTGGCTTTCCTTACTCTTGGAGCTGGCTTAGCACTGTCTTCTAGTCAAATCATTTCTCCACCTTCCCCCTCTGAACTGGCTGGATACTGGCTTGTCTGCCATATCTTCCACAGCTTCCCTCTCACCTGGTCAGTTGGGTTGCCTCTCTCTAGCTGCCCTCTCCAATTGCCCTTGTGACCCTGTGGCTTCCTTCTGCAGGTAAACCTGCCTACCTTCCCTCAGTTTCTGGAGGAAGAGTGCAACCTTGAAGGCAGAAAAAGGAAGAACAAGAGTGTGTGTGCTGAACCCGAAAACGGGGACAAGGTCTTGGAACTGAAAACAGTTCCTTAAACCAAGGTCTTGGAACGGAAAACAGGCCCTTGAACTAAGGTCTGGGAACTGAAAACAGGTCCTTGGACTAAACAAGCACAGAGAGTAACTGATTTAAGATAGAGCTGGGAACAGAATAGAATGTTAGGACTAAAAGGAAGTATGCTAATAAAAACAAGAACCTTAATTTAGTTTAGGCTGCAAAAATTCATGCTTACATACACAAAAGTTAATTATAGCTAGAACCCCAATAAAAGGGCTAAGCAAGCAGCCACTCAGTGCTGTGTATGCCTGATAGAGCTGCAGCCCACTGTTCATCTCATCAACCTGTCTGACGCCTCTTTGTTTGCACCACCGAACCTATCTCAATCAACACAACCTGTCATTCCCTACTATGCCATCTTGGATCTCCCCTAAAATTCTAATGATCAGTTATCAATCTTTATTTCCATTAACTTAAATTCCCTTCTCCTTGGTATGTTTTTCTCCCACTTGGTTTCCAAGACGCTACATTCTTGATTTTTCTCCTAGTGCTACTCAATATTCTTGCTTCTTTCTGATGTTCTTCCTGATCTCTTAATGTGAACCTCTCCCATATGAACAATCCCAGAGTTCTGTCTTTGTTATATTTTCTTCTCCATCTGTACACATTGATCTCATAAAACTTTTGTATTAAATATCATCTTTATGTCAACAATTCACAACTCTGTTTCATCAGCACAGACATCTCACCCAAACTTCAGGCCATTCTATCAATCTTGTTAGTTAGCAATTGGCAATATGTCTAATAGATATCTCAAAATCAGTATAACAGGAATGAATTCTTGATATTCCCCATCACACGTACTCTACTCAAAGACATTCTCCATGCACACACATACACACACACACAAACATTACTTTCTTCAGTTTGATGGCAGTGCCAACCTTCCAGGTGTTCAAGCCAAAAATATTGCATTCATCTGTGACCTCTAAAGTCTTTCACATTCTTTATCTAACCTATCAGTAAATTTTACTGGCTCTAACATCAAAATATATTAGAATATCATCCCTTCTTATCACCTCCACTACTTTTTGTACATTCTGTATATGCCATTCTTGTTTCTTCTAGCAATCTTCTACAGTTAGAATTCTCATTGTCATATCATTTCACCATTCATTCTCCTTAATCTTTTAGGTCTAAGGGAGGTAGACTTTTCCTCATGGTTTATTGTACTTTGTTGGTTTTCTTTAATCCAGTTCATGGGTTTGAAAATATTTTTCATTACATTATATATAATCATTAATTTTGAAAGTGCTATTAGTTTCCTATGGTCCTTGATTGACACTACTCTTGAAAACCAAATTTGCATCACCATCATATTTTGCCTGAATTATATCATAATCTCTCAACAGGTCTCCCTGCTTATAGAATTGTCCCTTTATAAAATCTTCTCAATATCTCAGTTTTACAGTTTGATGTAATTATGAATTTCAAAAATCGATATTGAATCATGCTTGTAAACTGATCTGTTCATCTGGGCATGATTGGGTTATGACTAGGGCATTGACTGGGCCACCTTAATAGGGCGTTGAGCCCTGCCCCTCAGTGGGTGTGGTCTCAAGTACAAAAGGCAAGGCCAAAGACAGAGGGAGCAGATTTGAGAAGCAGTTTTTGAGAAGCTGTTCTGATGTTGGAGAGAAAGCCCCAGGATTTAGCTGTTCACCTGATAGTCTACAGCTGACCTTGTGGAGGAAACAGAGGAACTAAGCCCAGAAAGAAACACAGCCCTGGGAGAGAGGAAATCAAGGAGGCTGAACCCTGGCAAACATCGGCAGCTGTCTTGCTCCAACACGTGCCAATGGACTTTGATGAGGGAAGAAACTTATGCTTTGTGGATTGGTAACTGTAAGCTTCTACCCCAAGTAAATACCCTTTATAAAGATCAACCAATTAATGTTATAATTACACAGGCACCCCTTTGGCTCACTAATAGAGAATTTGGTACCGAGGAGTGGGGTGAGTGGTTTTGTAATTGCCAAAATGTTGGAACAGTTTTATAAATGAGTAAGGGGTATTTTTTGGAGGAATTGTGAAATTCTTGATGGAAAAGGCCTAGATGACTTTGAAGAGACTGTTGATAGCAATATGGATGCTAAAGAAACTCTTTATAATGCCTTAGAAGTAAATGATGAAACTACTATTGGAAACTGGAGGAAAGGCAATCCATGTTTTAAAGTTGCAGATAACTTAGCAACCTTAACTCCTGGTGTTATATGGAAGACAGAACTTGATAATGGCAAAACTGAGCATTTAGCTGAAAAACTTTCCAAGTTTCCAGATGAAAGTGCCCCATTTGAAGACTTAGCTAAATGTGGAACTTGTAAATTCAAATTTAAGATGCAGTTATCTTGGAAAGACTTGTGGAAAATCTTACTGTCTGATGGCTTGGATCCTTGCTTACTGCATGCTAAAACCAACAAAGTTTTTGAGAGAGTTGTATGAACAAAACCACTGTTCACTTGGAATAAAAAGGACATGGAAAGGAGACATTGAAGGAGAAACAGCTTTAAGGAGAAAACCATGGAAGCTGAGATCTGGAATTAAGACATCACCTAGGGCCAAGAGAGGAGCCCCACCAATGTGTCCAGAGAGGGTGAGTTTGCCTGGGAGGCTGAAGAGGGTGGATGTCCCCACCCAATGTTCTGGGAGAGTTTTGCCTCCCCAGGGTGCAGAGAGGGTGAGGTTGCCCCAAAAGTTGAAGAGGGTGGATGTTCCCAACTGATGTTCGATGTTCTGGAAGAGTCTTGCTGCCCCAGGGTACAGGGAGGGTGGAGCACATTCCTCAAAGAATAGGGCAGTTAAGGTCAACACCCCATAGGTCTGAGAGGGGTGCTCCTGTCCCCCATGGATTAGGGAAGGCCAGGTGGTCAACTCTTTGCTCTGAGAAATTTGAGCCTGTATGCCAAAGGTTAGGGGGAATGTTGTCTTCACCTCATTGTACTAGGGGTGCTAAGACTCTAACCCAAAGATTGGGTAAGGTGTGGACATCACCCCAACATTCTTGGAGGATGAGGTCTGGAACTTGGTCAACACCCAGATGCTTAATGAGGGTGGAACCAAGAAAGTGGCTTTTGGGCAAGACTGTGGAAAGGGTGGGTTTCCATTTGGCCCCAAGGAGAAGAAACCACCGTCTTAAGAATGACTCTCAGACTTTGAAATTGAATGGAGGATGCCCTGTAGGTTTACTGAACTGTAGAGGATCCAGTACTTGTGTTTAACATACCATTTTTTCCTATGGTAATGAAAATGTTTATCCTTTGTCTTTCCATTTGTGTATATTGGGAGCAGTTAAATGGTTTTGTAAGTTTCAGAGTTCTACAGCTAGAAGGCATTTTGCCTGAAGACAAACTGTATTTCTTTGAACTGATTATGATATGATTTTGTACTTGCAATTGTTACTGATTGAAGGTCTTTTGAATTTTGTAATGCATTTTTGGAATTCAGAGGGTGGAGTGTTACAGTTTGATGTAATTATGAATTCCAAAAATTGATATTGAATCATGCTTGTAAACTGATCTGTTCATCTGGGTATGATTGGGTTATGATTAGGGCATTGACTGGGCCACATCAGTAGGGCATTGAGCCCTGCCCCTTAGTGGGTGTGGTCTCAAATATAAAAGGCAAAGCCAAGACAGAGGAAGCAGGTTTGAGAAGCAGTTTTTGAGAAGCAGTTCTGATATTGGAAAGAAAGCCCCAGGAGTTAGCCATTCACCTGATAGTCTACAGCTGACCTTGTGGAGGAAACAGAGGAACTAAGCCCAGATAGAAACGCAGCCCTGGGAGAGAAGAAACCAAGGAGCCTGAACCCTGGCAAACTGTCATTGGCAGCTGTCTTGCTCCAAAACGTGCCAATGGACTTTGGTGAGGGAAGAAATTTATGCTTTGTAGCGTGGTAACTGTAAGCTTCTACCCCAAATAAATACCCTTTATAAAGATCAACCAATTATTGGTATAATTACAAAGGCACCCCATTGGCTGACTAATACAGGCAGCAATACAGGTCTATTAAAAAACTTAGATCATATTTATGCTCTACTCAAAGCCTTCCAGTGAGTCCTAATTTTGTTCAAAATAAAAGTCAAATTTTTGCATATCACTGCATGAAATCGTCTCTATTATTATGCTAATATAAACTCTTACTATTGTCTCTCCATGACTTGACTCATTCCAAACTCATTGGTCTACCTGCTGTATTTAAATACACCAAATATGCTACCAGATTAGAGTCTTTATATAGCTGCTTCCTTTGGTCTGGAATATTCTTAACCCAAATATCTAGCTGGCTAATTTCACAATTCCTTTGAGCTTTGTTTAAATGTTACTCTCTTAATGAAGTCTATCTTGATCAAGTTATTTACAAAATTAGCCCACTTCACTCTTTGCTCCCCCAGAATTCCCAAGCCCTCTTTCTCTGTTCTATTTTACTTTCCCCATAGCCCTTATAATCTTCTAAAATGCTTCATAATTAACTTATTTATTATGTGTTTTATTTATTGTCTGCCTGCTTTAAAATGTACATTTACAATGGGTATACATCTGTTTCCTTTCCTTATAAGCCCCAAGTGTCTAAAAAACTTTCTAAAATTGGCAACTAAAAGCTATCTAATAAATATTTTTGGGATAGGAGTTTAATATACCTTATTTTCATTTTAACTCTCCAAATTAAACCTTGTCTTCACCTTGAGTAATATCAGTGTTTATGTGGACTACACTATCGAACTATAATTTCTTAAACTGAGGTCCCTGGAATTACTCAACATTAGCAACAAGCTTTGAATATGGTTATCATGTATAACATTTCCACCTCTGATACCTTAAAACACCAGTTTACCAAATTCTATGGATGATCTCATATTCATCCAATTTCAATTCATTCATTTTCTTATTTGAAAACAAACAAAAAAGCTAAGCTTCAGAGTAAAAGTTGCAAATAAGATTCCTTTCACAACTAGTATCTATTGGTAAAAACCTATTTAACAATCTAAAGAGCCAATCACAGAAAATACAACCAAATTATTTGTGTATTTAACAAAATAAAACAGTTCCTTCATTTTAAAGAATAAATAAATATATAGATTTTCAACTGTCATGTTAAAATAATTTAAACTATAAAATAATAGCTCTGTTTTATAATTCTATTTCAAATACATAATCTTGTAATTGAATTAGATTTGTAACTTTAGAAGAAACCTTTCCGATATTATTTTATGTATATACATACTTAAGATGACCACGTTTATATATTTAATTTGCAGAATTTATGTGAATTACTTAAGTAGTTTTACAATGTTTATATTTATCATTAAATCAGAATCATTTTTTGAGTAAATTGACTATATTAAACTTAAATGTAATTAAAATATTTAAAGGTGTAAATAAATTTAACAAATAGATTTTTAAAATGTGATCCTGCAATGATGGACATATGACATTATGCATTTATCAAGACCTATGGAACTGTAAAGCACATAAAGTAAACTATAGACTTTGGCTTGTAGCAATGCTTCAATATCGGTTCATCAATTATAACAAAGGTACCATTCTAATCTTAGATGTTAATAATAGGGGAAACTATGTGTGTGGGTGTGGGTGTGGGGAGTATGGGAATTCCATATACTTTAAGTGTAATTTTTCTATAAAAGTAAATCTAAAAATTCTTTAAAAGTAAAGTTTATAAAAATTAATGTAAGAACCATTAAAAATTATTGTTAATGTTTTCTAGATTTACAAATAGAAATATAAGCTTTGAAAGTGGAATCTAAAGACTTGGGAAGAACTATATTTTGAAGGCATAACTTGAGCAAACTATAATAAAATTTTAAAACCTAACCTCCAAGTAACATTTTCTTATACATAAAAA
>PVKH010014752.1:0-10387 GCA_004027955.1 Chaetophractus vellerosus
TCTGACTGAGTCCAAAACTATTTTTCCTCCAACTTCAACTTTTCCCATGGCCCCAACAGCCTGGGATAGGATTACTCTTAGCTTAGACTGAGTCTGTCACGGACAGTCCTAGTGAACATTCTCACTGCTCACATCCTCACAGAGGCATCTTTGACCCCTCCCAGCTCTGCGCCTGCCATCTTCCTGCCTCGGCCCCCTCAGTGGCTCCCACTCCTCTCACAGATTGGGCACCAGACTCCTGGGCATGGGTTCTAGCTCCTCCTCTGCTCCCAGAGCTCCCATCTGCACATCAGTCTGGTGTTCAGGGTATTGTGGGGGTGTCTCCCTCTCTCATTGTTTTTTGTATCCCTGGGGCTGGGATGGTACCTGCTTTTATCCCCAAAGTGCCCTCCATCCGTGCTGCACACAGCAGGCACCAGCCAGTGACCCCTTTTACTGTCTGTGTTGACGTCTTAAGTTACTGGACCTCAGTGATGTCTGCAATGCTATTTTCTCTCATTTTTCTTCTTTTGCAGCAATGGATGGTGTGCCTTTTATGATTTCAGAGAAGTTTTCTTGTGTTCCAGAAAGTGTAAGTTTATGCATGGTTGCCCTTCCCTCCTGCACCCCCAGCCTGAACCCCTCCCTCCCTCTTGATCTGCACAGCAGGCAGGGTCACTCTGGTGGCCCTCACACTCCCTCTCCACTGGGCTCATTCCTGCTTGAGTGTTTTCTCGTTGGGAGCTTAGCCCTGCAGTCAGATGACAATAACTTCCAGAGAGCAGGGTGGACACCACATTCATCTCCGTGCCCTTCAGCTAGTGTTTGCTCGTACTGGGTACTTGAGAAAGGAAAGAAAAGAATGGATGAGGGTTGGAGAGGGAGAGGCTAACAGACAAACTTAAATGCAGCCGAGCCTTTTCATTTCAAATATGCTAAATTTGACCTCACTGGTTCTTATTTTCTAAGTTCAGCTTAATCATTTTTGTTCTTTTAAATTTCGCTACGACAATTTGCCGCAGAGAGGAGGCTGCCTGTTTCCCTGTGGTAATTGCTGCATTCCCTGGTAATTGCGTGCTCGGCTCTTAACACGGAGGCCTCCAGATGGCAGCGATGGCCCCACCAGTGCAGAACGCCTTGTGGCCGTAGGTCTCCTGCTCACCACAGGCCAGCGTTAACCCCACCATGTAGATGAGCGAAGCGAGGCCCAGGCCAGACCCCTGAGCTGTGTTTAGTGACAGAGGAATTGAGTGAGCTGGCTGGGAAAGGAGGCCAAAATCCAGACCCTGAGAGGGTGCCCACCACACAGCACTGAGGGTAGCTCTGCACAGCCCCCCTTCCCTATACTTTGCCCTACTACTCTCTCCAGCACACCCGGGGTCTTCTCTCAGATGGTGCCTGCCCCCCTGGCTAGGGGCTGCCCTCCCTCAGCCATGCAGTCCTGGTCCACACCAGCTCCATAGACTTGTTTCTGAATTTTATCCTTTCTGCATAAGTTTGCTTTGAGTAGCTAATATATACGTGAAGACCCCAGTTTGGGCACCAGCTAAAGAATCCTCCAGTGTTTTTCTTGGATCCAGCTTAAAACCACCCGGCTTGCAATTTGACCTGCTCTGTAGTTTCCATTTTCATGAAATATAATAGGCCTCCTCTGAACCCTTCTGGTAAGCAGCTTAATCTTGAAAAATGCTTGTGACGTGACATGCAGAGCATGAGTAACTTCAGCCGACTTCACTGGGCCGCGTTGCCATGGAGATGCTGGCGCCTCTCCTGCCCATTCCCTTAGAGAGACTGTTCTGTCCTGCTTACCAGTTCCAGTCGGGAAAGTTTAGTGGGGTAGTTAGAGCCTAATGATACAACAGCTGGACCTCTGCTGGATCCCAGGCAGCGCAAGCAGAGCGGGCAGCATCCTCCATCACCATGCCATCCAGGCTGGCAGCACAGAGAGAGCCAAACTCGTTTGTGGCTACTGGCAGAACAGCCCCAGGAGCTGTGTGTCTAATTCAGTGGCCCTGTCCCAGGAGTGCCTTTGCGAATGTGCTGCTGCCTGGTGCTGTTGACTCAGCAGATGCTCACGGCGTGCCAACTTCAGGCTGAGCCTTTTGGCATGTGTTCTTTCATCTGACCCTCCCAAACCGTGCGGTGAGCAGGGATTTCTCATGCTGCTTTTAAACAGGCAAGGAGATGGTGATGTGATTTAACCTAAGTTCCATCATTAGGGGGCACTGACCCGATTTTGAGTCCAGGGCCTTGGACTCCAGCTCCAGCCTCCTCCTTTCACCCCACACTGGAAATCCCCGCTGGCTGAGCTCAAGCTGGCTGGGGCCGGCAGAGGCCCCAGCTCTTGCTCCTGCCTCTGTGCTGCAGCCCAGAACCATGAAGCCCTGGGGTTTTGTCAAAGACTCTCCAGTTTCACTTGCTCATCCCAGGCCACCAACCGCAAGGTGTGAGCCACGTGTCCCTCTTGGGAATACCAAGTACTAATGGGCCTAGAGGGGCCTCAGTCGAGGGGCCTCACAAACAGGATTCCCTCTGCCCTCTCATCCATGCATTGCAGCGTGATCTGCCCTGGGCCTCCAGCTGACTCTCAGTGCCATGTGTTATTTGATTCTTCATGCTGTCTGTGAAAAGCCAGCAACTTCATCAGAGAAGTCCCCATCTTTGTGAAATTATAGGAACATCCATTAAAATGCATTGTTATCATTTTTCCACCATCGTTGATTTCTGAAATGATCATTGATAGGCAGTTATTTTATTTACCTTGCATTTTTGAAGACCTGGAATTTACCCTAGCTTCTCTGAATGCCAGGGAGCCCTGGACAGAAGACTTGCCAGCCCCACCACTTGGAATTCCATAGACCTCTTGCCACCCTCTAAATGCAGTTAGATTGTTAGGGGAGCCTCTGGTGAACACCCTGGGCACCTTCATCCCTACAGCTGCAGAAAGAGAAAGCAAACCTTAGCAGCTGTTTACTTTGGCAGGGAGAGAAGAGAGGCAGAAGTTGGTCGGTGACAGTCACGGGAGGGCTGTGACCCTCCTGAGTGTTGTAGCCAGAGGCCCAGGCAGTGGGCCTGTGCCAGAAGGGACCTGACCCTCATTGACAGCCATGTTTTCTTGAAGCTTGTTCTTTGTTACTTGTCCATTTACCTTCATTAATGGTTAGAGAGTCATACTGACGTGATGTACTGCATTTTCTGTGGAAAGGGGATGGAGAAAATGTTAGATCACATAGGGTGGTTTAAGATTTCACAATTCTGCATAAAAGTAAGTGTTAAAGGGTGACTTCAACTGTATTTTCAGATGCAGCCCTTTGATCTCTTGGGAATCACCATCAAATCTCTGGCAGAAATTGAAAAAGAGGTAAGTAGGTGGCCCACAGTGGGGGCAGGTGGGGCCTGGGCCACTGCTTGCTCACTCACCCTGGGGTCTCTCATGCCCCGTGAGGGGTCTGCTCCAGGAGCAGGAAGCGCCTAGTTGCTGGGATGCCTTACTGAGAAATGCACTTTTATTTCTCTAAAATTTATTTCTCAGAAAAAGAAACTCAGTTTTAATGTATTTGTTACTTTGAGTCAAATATGGCTGACATCCCCTTGTCTTCTCTAAGTCAAAAGGTTTTAACTGACGGGCAGAACAATCAATTCCGCTTCATTTTTTTAAAAACATCTCAGTTTAGACAAAGTGGAAGTTGGAGGATGTGCCCATGGTTGACTTTTCTTCTTGCTTCTGTTTATTTTTTAAGATTTTATTTATTTATTTTCTGCTTTTTTTTTTGTCGTCCCCCCCCCCACGCTGCGGTGACGCGCCGAGTCAGCTTCACCGGTGAGCAGTGGCCTTGCCCACTTGCAGGCAGCCTGCCCCACTTGCGGGTGGCTCTGCCCTGCCCGTGGGCAGCTCCGCTCTGCCCGTGGTGGCTTTGCCCTGCCCGTGGCAGCTTTTGCCCTGCCCACGGCGGCTCTGCCCCACCCACGGCGGCTTTTGCCTTCTCAAGCAGTCTGCCCCCCCAGAGAGGCCCCAGGGACCGAACCCAGGGCCTCCCATGTGGTAAACCAGCGCCCTATCCACTGGGCTATACAGCCGGCCCCTTGCTTCTATTTTAATATGTGCCACAAGTAGGATTTAGAGGATGGGCCCAGATACTTTCAGTTATACTTGATAAGTTAGGTCCCATTTGGCAGCCTGGCTTGAAATGTTTGGAATGTTTTCCTAATAAATTAAAGGAAGAATTCCAAGATTGAAGTACGTATGGTAACTCTGAAGAAAGAGAATTGAGATAATGGAATCAAACTGGAGGTCAGATTTGTCGGTGTTTTCCCTGTTTTCATAAGACAGCATTAGAGTGTGTGCATCTTTTTTTATGTATAGAAGGTTGTTAAGCAGTCACATGCTTGCAGCCAGCTCTCCTCTGAGAGGAACATTTGTCTCCAAGATGGAAATGGTAGAACCATTTCAATATTCTCAGTTCCTTTGGGTTTTCTTTTGTATACTCAGCTAGCAGAAGCAGGTTGCATTATTGAAAGATGGCTGAAATCAAGGAAAATTGAATCAATGTAGTACAACAAATTTCTAAACCTGTCATAGCAAAAACAAGACAAAAAAGTACCCCCTTTGTCTTTGATTTTCAGTAAATCATAAAAATGAACCTGATTGTCATGTATAGATTTTTTTTGGCAAGGTAGGGAAAAAATGGCTGGCTGATTCATTAGAAATATGCATGTGCATAAAATTCTATGTCTTCCTTTCTTAAAAGAAAGTGGCTGGATGGTTGGTTGTGAGGGCGCCACGTGAACGCTGCCCTTGCCTGGGTCCAGCGTAGGCTGGGAGCTCATTGAGTCTTTGTGGAAGGCCTTTGGGAGCAGCCAGCTCGGGCTGAAGGTGGTGAAGCCAGGGCACAGACTGTGACCCACTTAAGACAGAGGCACAGGGACAGATCCAACCCAGCTCCACCACTGATTGCAGACAAGACAGCTGCCCCCTTTCTTTCTAAAATGGGGATTACAGTGAAACCTATCTTAAGGGGCTTTTGTACATGTTAAAGGAATATATGTGCAAAGCACTGCCAGATGGTAGGTGCTCCATCCCAGGTGGGGTGTTGCTGAGGTGGCGTGTGCTCAAGAAAGCAAGCAGCCCTCCAAATGGCCATCTCCTCCTTCCCTCCCGTCCTTCTTGGGCCAGTTTACCTGTGGGCCCTAACAGAAGCACCCACCATGTCCCCAGCTCTGGGCTTGCACTGCACAGACGTCATCCCTGCATCTCACCCCAAGCTGGCCAAGTGGGAGTCTTCCCTCCTCCTTTGGTGAGGCAGCAGTTGTGGCTCTAAGAGGTGAAGTAACTAGCCCAGGACCAAACTCAGACCCAGCTGTGACGTACTCCATAGTCTCCCCATTAGGACTTAAAGTCAATGCCCTGGGTTCTCCTAAGGGTATACTCGGGGCCGACGGGGAAAACCAGGCTTTGGAAGCAGGACCTGGGTTCTCACCCAGTGGGGACTTGGAGTTACCGGAAGAGGTGAAGTAGGTGAGGGTCCTGGCGTAGGGCCCAGCAGATGTGGTAAGAACCACTGTAAACCTTATTTCCCTTCCCCTCTCTAAGGACTAAAATCTAGTCCAAACAATACATGTCATTAGACTGTGTTGTCTTGATGTCAGGCCTCCACATAGCGGTGTGGCTGCCCGGAGCAGAGGCAGCAGAGCTGGGCGTGGAAGGAAGGACCTTGGAAGCAGCTGCCCTGGGCTTGAATCCCACCACTTGCTCTTAGCCTGTCTGAACCTCACTTTCCTCGTCTGTAAAATCAGGATAACAAGAATAAAAATTCTCATGGAATTTATGGAGGGTTAACTGTAAATCGCTTGCAACAGTGCCTGACGTAGTTCTACTGAGTTCACGTCGGCTGCCATGTGCATCCTTCTTGGTCTCACCTGTGGGGAAGGGGAGGGAGTCCCCATCTTCAGCGCTGCTCATGCTGCCCTGTTGCTGGCAGCTGGGGAGCGTCATCTGCAATGGGTTAAAAAGCAGATCTGTGTTCTCTGAGGAAGTAAATTGGAGCTAAAGAAAATGTGGGGATGTGGGGAGAGGTTAGAAACATAAAATAAACTGTAACAAATATTATTGCAGACAGGAATGCTGTGGAGCTTTTCATTTAATTTGAAGATATAAAAGTTACTTACACCAGCCATTTGAGTGCATTTAATGGTGATTAGTATGTTGATATCCCAATACTTTGGCGAATGGGTTCCTTCTTCAGCAATAGAGTCCAAGAATTTTCTTCATGAATAAGCCTGGAGTTTGTTCCTTTTAGCCACTGAACTCAACATTGCTCATTGGCGCTGGAGGCCAGAGGAACTGTGCCCACCACCCACTGGCCTCTGCTCTCAGGCTCTGGTGTGTTTGGCTCTGAAATGCTTTTCTTGTTGCCCCTTTCCATTCCTGTCAAGTCCGACTGCCCCTTAGTGAGGCAGGAGAGATGGGCCATGTGCTGGAAGACGGGGTCTGCGGGTAGGGGGATCTCGGCTCTAGCATGCACTTTGCTCACTGTAAACCTTTGAATTTTATACCATTTAACCAGAACCAAAAAATAAAATAAAAATAAAGTCAGGGGCACAGACACATGGCCCACACGTCCCCTGATCTGCACACCTTCCTGGATCTCCACTGTGACTCCTCAGACAGTGGGGAGAGCCCAGCATCCGTGGAGAGATGGCTTTGTGCAAGGCAAGGGCCTCCTCTTCCCTGTCCCTCTGCAGGAGAAGCCTGGGCTCACAAAAAGTTTCCTGGCACTGAGAAACAGATGGAGAGAGCCAAGGCGTCACCTCAGTTGTGGGTGGGTACAACTCCAGTCCCCCTGAAATCCTGATGAGCTCAAGGATGCTCAGGCCCAGCAGCCAGAGAGGCCTGGAGAACAGGAAGCAAGGCCAAGCCCTCATAGGCAGTGTGGCTGTGTGGAACAGAGCAGCGTACCACGTCACAGGTTGTTACTGGGTGTTTGCGCGGATGTTGTGAGCTGTGTAGACAACAGAAGCCACGTGGCTTAGTGGAGAGCGTACAGATTTCAAGGCCAGGTGCCTGGGGTAGAACACTAAATTTGCCACTTAGGTTTGACTCCAGGGCAAGTCCCTTAGCTTCCCCCAGCCTCAAGTTCCTCGTGGGGAGTGCAGGCCTGGGCAAACCACCCCGCAGGCATCCCTACCGAGCACCATGCAGTTGGCAAACCACGGCTCAGGTCGCTGCTGTTGCTGCACAGACAGGGATGCCCTCAAAATTGTGCTAAAGATGGCACTTGGACAGAGTGGCATGGAAGACACCCATGGAAAGTCATATTTGAAGGTTAAAATCAGCATACCTGCCATCAAGCAGATTTTGCCAGAAAAAAAAAAGAAAGAAAAGGCAGAACCCTTCCCAATTCAGGAATGCTCTCTCTGGTGCTGTGGTTTGTTGAAAATGAGCAAAGCTGTGATTAATAAAGAAATTCCAACTCCAATGCTGGTGATGCTGCTGGCTCCCAGCTGTGGCCCCTGCCATCCAGCACCACCACCCTCCTGCCGCCCGTGTCCATCCACGGCACGTGTGAATCAGTCTGAGACAGGAGACTAACCATCCAACTGGGGCCTCGGAGGCCTCAGGCTCGAGAGGCAATGAAGGAATGAGGAAGGAAGCTGACCAGTGGAATGGAAATGTCTTCCAGCCCTGTTCCTGGCCTCCCCCCACCCCCAGGGGTCTAGACAGTCTTGGGTTTGGCTCTGCAGGAGGGCAGTGAGGGGTGACTCTGAGGCTCTGTCCCAGTGAAGCCGCTATTGTCTTCCCTACTGCCTAAACAAAAGGCTCGCTCTGTGCAGGAGTCAGGGAAAAGTGTAATCTCACAGCCCTGTGATGAAGCATCTTCTCTTGGAGTGCAAAGATGGGCATATAAATATTCTCCATCTCTGCCGCTCTTTATTTCCCTTGTAAGCAGTCACCCCATTTCTCCAACTGATGGATTCCCCATCGCAGCCAGGGCGGGAGTTCCTAAGCTCTGCAGCCCAGGCGGCAGCTTCTAAAATAATACCCGGATCTTGGTTACCTTTACTCAGGGCCTCTTTGTCCTCTCTCCTTGCCCACCTCCCCACCCCGCACTATGACCCGTCTCTCCGAGCCTCCCCTCCCCCACAAGCCACACCATCCCTTATCTTGAAGAATGATGGCCAGGAGACAGTGGCCTTGATGGGGATTTCAGGCTGCATGCATAACTACCTCCAATCCTTTGAAAAATAGGAGTTAGCATTTCCTATGGTAAAGCGGGCATCGGGTAGGTGAGGAGTCCAGAGAGCCAACCAGCCCCGCAAAAAGCCATTTTCCCACCCACTGCCCACCTCCCACGGAAAACCACGATGCTCACCCTTCCCTTCAGTGGGGGCCGCGGTTGAAAACATGACCCACAGAAGCAGTCGCTTGCCTGCCATGCTTTCTGTGGAGCAGACCAGCCTCCATTTTCACTTGACTTTAAAGCTGAAAGACAAGGGAGAGTCTAATTAGTAAAGGGAAGATCTAATATTAATCACTCCCTTAAAATTGACAAGGGAGGCAGTTCATTTAACCACTTAATTGCTACAGGTTTTTATGGGCTGCTGTTTGCAGACATTTTTAATGAAGAAGTTATAAATCTAAAGGAGCTTAAAATTTTAATTTTATACCTAAATATTTTCCTTGTTCTCATGTTTGTAGTCAATTCTCAAGAGTGTAGTCACGTGGAATGTTCTTTAAATGAACATATTTGCTAACTGGCGTGATTTCAGTTTTTAAAACATTGGTTCCAGCAATTAGGCATTTTTTTTTCAGTTCCCAAATGACTAGAGAAATTCGTCTTGATTATAATTGCTCTTAGCCACGCATATCTAATTTGTGTCTTTTTAAGTGTTAATTAGTAAACAGTTTGAGCTGACATCTTTATGTGTTTGTGTGTTGAAAAATGGGGCTTATTGCTTATTTAGCTTGGGGCCAATTGTACCAGCATTTACGTCACGACATTGAGGTGAAATTAATGAAAACATATTTGGCAGTGCAAGGTAAAAAGAAATTTTGAATACAACTTTTGGACATCCACTTTGCATGGGCTTCTGTGGGCTCCTTCAAATCTCAGGTTAGGGTGGATTTGGGACTTACATACTGCAGAAAAAGTGAGGCAGAAGATTTTTGTATCAGTAATGAAATGGCAGAGTCCCAATTTTATAAAAGCAAAATGTTCATATCCCAGCACAATTGTTCATTCTGTCTACTTTTGGAAAGCTTTCTCGTGCTTTTTAACGTTAACGAATTTTCTGGAGGGAAATGTTGCAGCAATAGATTTTGTAATCCCTTTGCACCATCTAGTGGTAGAATCTTAAATTGCAACCAGAAATAAGGCGCCTTCTCTCTATGAGATTCAATATTTTCACCACCAGAATCCTTTTTATTTCTTTGTTTTTCAGTCAAGAAGCTGAAACGTTTTGGAGAAAGATTTTGCCTACTGTATTTATAAGATAAAAGTTAAATAGATGGAAGCTAACCTGTTCTGCTCCTCTTTTTCATATTGCTCAAATACACAGAGTGCCTATCAAATTCTTACCAGAATTGAGATAATTCCAGCCAAAAACAAAGGAACCTCATGGATTAGCTAAATGGATGGCCTTTCTGAAGGCACACATTGCAATATGTTAGGCTTCTTTTGAAATATGAGAAGCATCTTGGGGACTGCCACTTCATAGACTCTTCAGGCATCTGACCACAGGTTAGGAACCACTGTTGTATTCCATAGACTAGTTAATCTTCCCATAAATCGTGGAGGTTCTTTGGGGCAGTTTTTCATCTTGAGCAGCTACACTGCCAGTAGAATCAGTTTCTTAAAGTTTAGTTTACCTAATCACAAAAGTTGTACATATTTATAAAAATGCAAACATTACAGAAACATGTAAAGTAAAAGGGGAAAGTCCCCCCACTGTGCCACTCCTCGATACACACACACATACATATGTTCAAACAAACATTAAACAGGCTCACAGCATCCATGATATTCTGTAACTTGCTTTTGTACTTACCAGTATATCTTGCACTTCTTTCCATGTCATTTCGCACAGATCTACCTCATTCTATTTAATGACTACAGGTTGTTCTCTTTTATGATTATGCTGTAATTTATTTAACCAATCCACTATTGATTGACTTTTGAGTAGTTTCCAGGTATCTGCTATTACACTGCTGCAGTATATTTCCTTGCACATATGTCTTTGCTCCCCTGTGTCTTTCTTTAAAAGAATACATATTACCCTTTTGCCTTCCAAAAGAGTTGACCCATTTAAAAACTCCCAGCAGTGGTGTATTAAAGTGCTTGTTCCCACATCCTCACTCTAGTAAGTATCATTGGTATTTTTTATATTTGATATTGTTTAAGTAATAATCTCT
>PVKH010014753.1:0-16361 GCA_004027955.1 Chaetophractus vellerosus
TGAAGACTGTGAGCAGAATCAGGCCCCTCCATGGCAAAGAATCCTCAAACAATTTTTTAAAACCACTGGGCACCTGGATAACCAAATTCAAAGCAATTCTCGGGTAAAATGTCTAATACCTGGGATATACAGTAGTCTCATACCCATAAATAGAGTTTTAAAATAAAGATTTCAAGCCACATGAAAGAAGCAACCCAAGAAGATGGTTCAGAAGACATAAAAATTGAAGGTGTATTAGTTTATCTAAAATTCTAAGAGAAAAATCAGAAAAAAAAATTTGAAGACCATAAAATAAGTAGGTTAAGGAGCATACATGAACTAAAAAGTAATCCATTTGAAAAGTATATGAAAAATCTATTAGTAAAGAATGAAAAAACAACAACAGGGTCCGGCTGTATAGCCCAGTGGATAGGGCGCCGGCACACCACATGGGAGGTCCCGGGTTCGGTTCTCGGGGACCTCTCCGAGTGGGCAGACTGCCTGAGAAGGCAGAGCCACCGTGGGCAGGGCAAAAAGCTGCCACAGGCAGGGCAAAACCACCACAGGCAGGGCAAAGCCGCCACGGGCAGGGCGAGCCGCCTGCGAAAGCTGCCTGCAAACGAAGCAAAGAGCCACCCGGGAATGGAAGCAGAGCCGCCCACAAGCGGGGCAAGCCGCCTGCGCAGTGAACTGACTCGGCGCATCGCCGCAGAGGGGAGAGACAAAGCAGACATAGAAGAACACAAAAAATGAACACGCAGCAAGAGCAAGCAGAAAAAGGGGAGGGATATGTAACCAAAAAAAAAAAAAGAAGAAAAAACAATAACAAACCTAGGACTTCACAACACAGTGAACCTTAATGTAAACTATGGACTTCAGTTAACAGTATAATTATAATATATTGATTCATCAGTTATTTAAAAAAAAGGTACCACATTAATGTAAAGTGATAATAACAGGGAAAACTGTGTGTGTGTTTCAGGGTGGGGGGTATGGGAACTCTGTATTTCCCAGACAGGTTTTTCTGTAAACTTACAACTTCTCCAATTTGAAAAATCCTAATAAGTAAATAAATAGAGTCCTGTTGAGTTGAGCTCCCTTGGGGGTGTGCATAGCAGAATCATAGCCAGATCCTTGAAGGCAACCTGGCAAAGCACACACGCGGTGGAGCTCCCGATTGTATCTGCAGTCTTTGAATGTAACATACCCTTTCCCCAAGCCCTCCTCTGAAATGTTTGTTTCTTTCCCCTCCCTCCTTGCTCTGACTTGCTTGCATCTCTGGTACATAAATATGAATTCCTCACTCAGAACTTCCCAGGGGCCGAATGAAACCAATGAAAGAGCATCATTTCAATGTAAGTGATCTGCATTGCTTACCAGCGTATGCAATCATTGATCAAAGGTATATGTCCAAAAGGATTTGAATAACATCTTCTAAAATTCACACCCTCAAAAAGAGAAATTCCATCATGATCTCAGCTACTGCCCACTGTCCCCTCATCCTGAGCTTTTCCAGCTAAATCAGTGCTTCTGAGGCACAGACACTTGCAAATTGAAAATCTACATTTCCAGGTACCACAGTCACTACAAACTTTATCCCTGGCTACATTTTGGAGTAAAATTTGAAACTCAATTCCTTCTTTATTTCTTTATGGTTGTTATGATATTGCTAATAAGTAACACATGGCAGAAAAAATCATATACATTTTTATAGGATATCATATAGAGGCCATTGTGAATAAAAAGGTTAACAACAATAGTGAGAAAGAAAGGGGATCTGAAGTAATTACACAGAATAAAACTGAGAGATGAAGAATTAGAAAATATGAAAACGATTAAAGATATGAATGATACAAATGAGAATATCCAATATGCCTAAAAGTTTTGGAGGCATGATGAGGAGACAAAATACTGTGAGAAAAAATGGCAAAGAATTTTCCATATATGTTGAAAAATTAATAACTCAGATTCAAGAAGAAAAATAAATCACAAAAATTAAATATATACCTAATAGAATAAAATAAAAATATGTATTGAAAGAGAAAGAACAAATATTATAAACAACCAGGAAAGAAAGATAGTCCTCCCATACAAAACAATAATAATCCTGTCTTGTACAATCAAAATGTGTGAGGAACTAAAAATGCAAGAAAACAATAACAGAAAATGTACAAAGGAGGTAAAAGGAGTTAAAGCATTCTAAGGTCAAAGGGTTGTCTAAGTGGTTGAAGTAATTAATGTAAGACTGTTAGAAGTCAAGGATGAATGTTGCGATCTCTGGGATATGAAAACTTTAAAAGAATGAATAATACAAAGCTGATGGAATGGGGACAAAAAATAATTTTAAAAAGGTTATTAATCCAAATGAATAGTGAGAAAAAGAAGCATAAACTAAGTGGAATAGGTATAGAAAACTAATTGATAAAATGAATAAATGGAACATTCATTAATTACATTAAATATAACTGGACTAAATTTTCTAAGTAAAATTTTCAGACTGTACTAATTATATATAATCAGCCCACCTTTTTCAAGATATTTACCATTTTTCTGGTCTGCTAATTCCAAGACTCTAGCTTTCCTGTACTACCATGTATGTGTTCATTCTTTTAATTTTTTTTTCTTCTGATATTTCATTGGCATTTGGAAGACAGGGGAGATATATTGATTTACTTATTTAGTCACACCTTTTTAATCCTGAAGCCCATCAAGAGTCTCGGTTTTTTCTCCTTCCAACTACTGGTGCTTCCTGGAAACATTAAGAGAAAAGAATTGAGCTTTCTTATCTAAAAAAAAGCAAAACAAAAACCAGAATCTTCTCAACTTTCCAACAGACACAATGATCACAATCAGCAACAATCACTATAACTAATAAAATAATCATATGAAAATTCACAGTCCTATATTAATAATGGTTTTATTTTTTACCCATTTGGATATAACTCATTGATAATATGGATTAACCTGTCATCTATTTAAGAAATTCAACTACACATACAGGCAATAGTGATTTTGTTCATTTATTTAATATTTTCTATACATGCAAATATTTTATAGTGAAAACATTGCTTTTGTAATAAGAAAAATATATTTTTCTTTTATAATTTTTCACTTTAAATGTCATTCATTTATTAACTTTTCCAGCAAATATTTATTGAATGCTTACTTTGTCAAAGGCATTGTTCTAAGAACAGACGATACATCAAGCAGATTAAAGAAAGTACGCATACACACCCTAATAAGTCATACTCTACTCACTTTTTACTATTATTGTTTGAGTGAAAATGAACCCCATTAGCACGGGTTCTATTTTTACTGCTCTTTTCTAAGAACTTCAGGGGGTAGTTTTCATCAATCTGATCCTCTTTCTCCACTTTCTCTTTTGTCTGGCTGTTTCTTTGGTAATAAAACAATTCTCCATTTTTTTTCTCTATGCTTAAGTCACAGCACCAAATTTAATAAAATTTAATTTAAAACTACTACATTTACAAGATTGCATGCTAATGAACATCACAGAAGGCAAATATATTTGCACACTCCACTCACACGTGTGCATGTGCAAACACACTCGGGCTTACGTGCCACTCCAAATTCCCCACACACGGGGAGCAAACTCAATGTTCTGAACTTGAAGAGAGACTTTGTCTTCTCTACCCTGGTTATATTAGCTAATTATTGTGGATTGGGGGGATCTAAAACAAATGGGAAGATGACACTAAAACAGTAAAAAATAAACAAGCAATCAAACATACAGAGATGGTATCAAGACCACAAGAGCTACTAACCCAGTCAACTGGTCAATGGTTTTATAAGTACTCTATGGACAGGAAATTGGTAACCAGACATTGCAGCCATACTGTTACATGTGCAGGTACCGCTATTTCTGAGCAGGTCTACATACATAAAGACAATTTAACCAGTTACATTTAATCTCTGTCATAATTTGGAAGCTGATTTTTTAAATAAATCTTGTATTGTCTTTCTATGTTCTTTAATTAAAAGAATCATCCAGGAATATTTTTTTAAATCTTAAAAGAGAATTAAATATATAAAGATCATGTGGCTCTAATAGGACAAAGGGCGTTCCCTCTAAAAGGTCCTATTCCTGTGTGTGTGTGTTTGTGAATGTGTGTGTGTCTGTTACCCACTACACAAAGCTAGTCCTAAAGCTATTTGCTTTCTCGGGCTAAAAGACAGTCTTCTGAGCTACTGCTCACATGAGAAAAACACTAAATTTGATTACCCTTACACCCCAAACTAATTACTAATATACAAATAACAATGAATTTAACCACCACACGAGTTCACTGGATAACTAAAGGAAAGTAAGTTTTTCATCAGTGCCATCTGGTGACAGTCAATCCATATTCCCCAAAACTTATCACTGACCAAAGACATCACCCATTGTTTTCTCTGCCCCACACCTCCTCCCTTCTCCAGGAACAGCATGGGTCTTCCTCTGGGAACGGTTCCTCCCCTGCTGTGTCCATAATTGTTGTCAGTCGTTACATGACCCCACATGCTAGCTGCAGTTGAGTGAGCCAAGGGCTGGGGCTTGATCCATGCTGTCCTCTTTAAAGGTTAGGCTGAGAACATCAAGCAGTCTCTTTCAGTTCCAAAATTTTAACAGGTTAAGATTTCAAAGCAATCGAAGGCCATAGAGAAAGGCAGTGCACATGAGAGAGGCAGAAACGGGAGATGGTAAAGGAAGCCTGGTGGCATGTGTATCCCAACCCTGAGGACAGCTCCATCTTCACACTTTGCATTTGTAACTCAACCTCCCCTTGAAGACCATGAGCCGGCAGAGGCACCTCTTGGCTTGGGCTTGCTCAAGTTGTATTTTTGTCACTTCCAAACAAGAGTACCAATTAATAAACTGAATCCAATAGAGGCATCATATATATGGCCTTGTGTAAGTCATTTGCTCTATCTAGCACTTGATTTCTCAATCTGAGAAAATGAGGGGTTTGGCAAAGCTGACATCTTAGAATCTTTGCGTTTTAATAGTCCGTGAGCCAAGGGTACTAAAAGGACTAATTTTTATTTGCTCTGGAAAATGCCCACCCTGGTCTCCACGAACGGGAACATCCTCTTAACTAAACACATGGACTTGAGGAGATTAAATACCTGCTACCAGCCTAAAAATCCTTTGAGTTGTTCCCCATGGTGCATCAGAGGTTCATAAGCCTTTAAGGCAGAGAACAATATAGAAACCATTCTGAGAGACAGAAAGGAAGCAATCAGCTTTCCTACAACTACTCAATCAGTCTTTGAATCATCTAAAAATCCAAGCCCACACACAACACCTACTTCTTAATCACCAGGGGTTTAAGAAAATTGGAATGTATGGTTCTTTTGTGAAAATCTATTTGAGGATACCTCCTAATTATTATGCAAATACTTAGGGAAGAGTAAGGGAGAAAGAGAGGAGAGACAGAGAGAAATGAAAGCCAGAGCGGGAGAGAAGGGCTCCTCCCACATAGGGCTCTCCCTCAGGTCTAGGCGTGCACTGTCACCTCACCACCCTCCCATGACACACTTGACCCTCTTTGTCCTCCTCTCTATTCCTACTTGTTCCTTATTCATGGTCTCCCATCCATAAGCACTGGATACCAAATTCAAGAGACGTTACTGAACACATATATTTACTTCTAGATTAAACAAAACGAAGCAAAATAAAACAAAAAAGCGGAGGTAACAGAGGGAGAAACATGAGAAGTATAATTTTTCTTCAAAATTAAAAATATGACTTCACATTTTAAATACTACAACTATTGATTAATAATAGTCTTGTCACCTAGAAATTGAGTTTCTGGTTTGTAAAACTGAACAGAAGTACAACCCCTCAAACAAGTATAAAGAAATAAATGGTGAGTGAGAAAAAATAAAGAAAAAAATCCAGGAATTTCAATAGCCATCTGAAAGGAAATGTAAAAAGAGGAGCAAAGAATTGTGGCAGTAATCAAATAAATTGTGGAAAGGTCAAGTGAGTAGAGAAAAATTTCTAATAGTTGTCAAGTAGGAATAATAAAAATATAATCACAGTTCTACACATGCCAGTTTAATTTTTCAGAAAAGGTATCAAGAGCTGGATTCACAAATAAGGAATGGTAACATCATATAATGGAAGAAGTATACAGCAATGTAAGTTAAAGACTTTCTGCTGTACACAACAATATGGATAGATCACATAGCCATATTGTTGAGTGAACTATGACAGAATATGCAGAAACAACAGTGCTCATACCACATGATTCCATTTTTATAAAGTTCAAAATGAGAAAACTAATCCGCAATGTTAGAAGTCAGGCTAGAGTTTACCTTTGGGGAGAGGAAGGAAAGAAAGGTCAATGAGAAGGTGAAGCCATGAAGTGGGGCTCTCAGGCAATGGGCTACCTCATGACATATTTATTTGATAAGTCACTGAGCTCTGCACTTATGATGGGTGCACTTTATTTATGTTTGGCCTCAAAAATATTAATTTTTAAGAATGGAGTCACCTTCCTGAGTTTCATTTTCATCTTTAAAAGAAAATCTTAACATCAACAACCAAAACCCATTCTCCATCATAGTTAAAATCTGCAAAGGACTAAATTACTCATCGACAGTAGAATTAATAAGCAGCCTGTCACATTCTCATACAATGATGGAACACTACATAGCAATAAAAATTAATGAGGTGCTGACCCACGCACCACATGGATCAATCTCAAAAATGCAATTTTGATTGAAAGGCTCCCAACACCACAGGGGACATAAGCCACGAGTCTGTTCAGATGAAGCTTGAAATCTCGGAGCTGCTTGCTGGGTTAAAAGTAAAGGTCATGGTTAGCCTTGGGAGGGAGGGAGAGGGACAGGGCAGGAAAGAGGACATTCTGTGGTGTCTGTTGTCCCTGGGCTGCAGGATCTAGTGTTAACTGAACAGAACACTGCAAGTCATGCACTTTTCTCTACACTTACACTTCAACAAAACTTCATTCAGGAGTTCTAAATATAACAACAAAACAAACAAATGTGAGGACAAAGTTCATAAATGCAAAATTGAAATTAGTAGTTCAAGGAGATTGAATCTTTGAACAGACCAATGAAGTAGATAAAACTGTCTGGTCTGATCATAGAAGAATATTTAAAAAGGGGATATGAGCTACCAAACCTGGTTTTGTATTTACGTATGAGACCATGCTGTGCAATTACATAAAAGTAAGTTTTTAAATCTAGGTAAAATTATATTCCTAAAAACAATAAATTTCCAAAATTGGGTCAGAATTAGAAACCCTGAATAGATCAATAACTTAAGAAAAATGTTAAGGTCTTCAAAGGTAAACCCACAAAAAAATACAGGAGTATAGACAATTTTATTCATAACTTCTATGAAATCTGAAAATACAATTATTTTCTCTTCTCCAAAATATAAAAACTTGGAAATGTTCCCTACATCGTTCTAGAAAACTACCTTAAGAGTGACAAAAAAGCATGACAAAGTTGGAACAATAGCAAAAGCTCACATGCTGTTACTTTACGCAGAGATTTACCCTGGCAGTTATTTCCACACACATCACTCCTCTGCTTAACCCCTCCATTTCCACAGCTCACTCAGCATAAAAACCCAGGTCTTCACAATAACCTACGAAGCCTGACAAGACCTGCCCCATGCACAAACCTGCACACACATCTGTGACGTCATTTGTCTTCCCCTTAAGGCTCACTGTCTCCAGGAGCTCAGCTGTGGGCAGTCAGGCATATGGCTTATCTCTTCAGCCTTGAGCTGCTCCATGGACCTAGGATTGTAGGGGCTTCATGCCTGAGCTTTGGCTATTAGTGATCCTTGAGTCCTTTCTCACACAGCTGGGTCAAAATGGCAGAGATCCTTTTTCTGTGCATCTTCTTTCTCTCCGTGTCTCCATTTATATAAAGCCCAGCAAGAGGGCAGAGATCCAACCTTTGTCACACTTCACCAACATATTCCAATCAAAAGCAATCTAATCAAGTGATCTAATCAAAGTCCCTTAACCAAATCTAGTGCAATCAAGGGGTCTCACACCCACAGGAGTGGATTAGTTCAAAAACAATCATTTTTGGGAATTCACCAGATTCAAACTGTCACTGGCAGGGAATCCAGAGTGTGAGTTCCTCAAGGTTATGGGCAAATCTTATCTTCAGCAGGTTCAACACAGCACTCCCTGGGAAATTAAACAAATACCTCAAGGCCTCTGGGTATACATGTCTTCAACCAGGCCCTGAAGCAAGGGTGATTCTGAATTCCCCCAGGATACATTGGGGGATCTGCCACATTTGTGACATCCTCACCTGTGCGTTCTGCTCTCTCAGCTACCCTGCAGTTGGCTGCTCACCTGGAACTCACCTGAGTATTGATAGGGTGGTGAAAGAAGGTGCTGAGCCACTTTCCCCACAGGGCTGCCTGGCCTCCTTCATCCCCAATTCTTCACTGGAGAATAAATTTTCACCAGTAAACACCCCTTTCCTGGCTCGAATTCTCTTTTAGAAACAGGCCCAGCAACAAGAGATTGCACCATATAAAATAAATCTTGGGTTTTAAAAACAGCAATTTGGCTGGAGCGCATATCTTCTCTGGTCACTTCTTCCTTGCTGCCCTCTCCCTAAGGTGGCCCCTGAGGCAACCACATGCCACAGTTCTTACAGCCCATTAGCATCTTTCCAAGGGCTGTGATCTACCCGCATAGCACAAGCACTTTAATGGGAATTTACGGGGAACTTCCATGGCCATTCATCCTACTTACAAATAAGTAAATGACAAATCATCTATTGAGTAAAAGTATGGCATTTGTAAGTTAAAAGCCATGACTTTTAGAGAGTTCTGAGAAATCTGAATTCACTGTCATACCAAGCATTCTGGTATTCATGCTGGCAAAGTTGGAAATTTCTTGCAGCAAAGTGTTTTTGCTGGTAGCTGGAGTGCCTACATTTTGTGAGGAAGGACACTTTTTCAGAAGTAAAGCATCGGAGCTATTTTGACTTGGCTGTGCTTTTCATTTACTGCTCTTTTTGTTTTTTTAATAGAAAATTGCTGTTAATTACCCCTTGTTAGTGCCACTGCTTGTCTTTTTTTTTAAAATTAACTCTATAAGGTATGGTGATATACATTCAATACTTTGGACTTCAATTTGTCCAATAACCAGATTTTAAAACATATTTTCATTATGGTCATTCAATCACAAAATATTTCCTGAGCACTTATTTTGGGGCAGGCACCATTCTGAATGCGAGAATTTGGGGATTCCCACTCAAACAAAACAGGCAAAAATCCCTGTCCTCATGGATCTTATGTGAGTTCTACATGCCCTCCTGGCAAAGCAAACATATCATAATTTATCCTAAGGTTTGCTTTTATTGTTTCTCCATTGCTACAACTCAGTTCTTCTTATACTGGAAAAGGGGGTGGTATCAGTAATATCTAGGGAATTTTGCTTCCCGATTTGAAATAAAATAAAAACAGGTGGGCCCTTCAGCACTAAATCGGCTCTGAGTTCCTTGAGCCTCTTCCTCTTGGGCTGCTCAGACATTCAGTTTTGGACCAGACACTAAAAAAGGTGTTCCTTCAAAGAGTTTCAAACTGAAGAACCCCTAATTTCTGCTTTTCTCCCTGCCTCAATCTACTAATCTGGATGCAAATTACCCTTAAAAACTTGATTCAGCATAGGCACCATGTGGGCTAACGTCTCAGGCACTCCCAGCTCCCTCCTCTCCACAATCTGGGATGTTATTTCCTTCTGGGGACTGCAGCGGAAGCCTCACTGCATGTTTTCTGGGCAACAAACACCACTCCAGCATGGACTCAGTGGAGACCGCTCCAGTTCAGCATAGGTGACTGCAGTGCAGGGGCAAGCGCCGTGGTCATTGCATTCATCGGTCTGAGCTGAACTTCTCATGGGAAATTGTAATGAGGCTGTTGGAGCCACTGCCGCTCTCCAACAACTACGTCTCGCAGTTTGTGAGGAGATGTGTTTTCAAATCTACGCCAGTACCTGGTTTCTATCAAACATCTTCATCCTCTCAGGTGTTTGATTTCAGACACGCTCACCCCATCTGCCTCATCATATGTAAAGTGGGGAAAAGCATATCTATATTGTAGATTAACTAAGATCTTTAACATTCATATGTCACATTGTAGGTGCTCAAAACACATAATAATTGTTCAAGAAATTTTCATTCGCTCCCTTTTAATTTTTGATTTGATGGGCCTCAACAATCTGTCCTATTGATAATGGAGCTGTTTTTGAACCGTGTCTCTTAACATGTGTATATTTATGTAAAAAAAAATCAGACTTTGATCAATGTAAGGACCCTCACAGAATAGCCAGTCTCATGGTTTACTATTTGGTATACTCAGAATATTTTCTTTAAATGCAAGCTCATTTGATATCCAACATGAATTGCTGGTTGAAACAGGAGAGGGAATATGATTCCATGAAGTCTAGTTTGAAAGCCACGAGCCACCTTTTCTTTTATAAATGAGGCCATTTCGAACCAGGTGAGGTCATTTCGAACCAGGTGAGGTCATTTCGAACCAGGTGAGGTCATTTAGACCCAGATTAGTTAAAGGAATTTCTTGAGGCCACACAGACACTAGGAGATCTAGGAGTAGAATCCAGTAGACCAACTCTAGGGTAAAATTTTTCATATTCAGTTTATCAATTTCATTCATTCACAAAACATCTTTGGAGGGCAGATCACTGTGCCAGGCTTTTTGCCAGGTTCTTCCAGGGTTAAAGGTTATAACGTCTCAGCCCTGCTTGGGAGCAAGGAGGTGAAGGAAAGGGGAGGTGGTCTACCACACCCCAAGTAAGTACAAAATGGAACAAGGGGAATTCTAATGAAGCACAGAATACATGGAGAAGTGAAAGGAGGAGTAATGTGTGTTTTTTTGGAAAATGAGGTTGTGAAAGCCTAACCAACTGCTTTTAAAGAGAGGCTTTAAAGAATGGGATGATTTCCAGGCAGAAAAGCAGGGAGAAAATGTGAGAGTAAGATAGAGGATGAAAGATGGCATGGAATCATTTTCTAGGAATAATGAGCATTTCAAGTTTGTTGAGCCAAAAATTACACAAGGGGGAGTAGCACGAGATGAGGTTTTTCTTTCATTTTGTTCAACACTGTATAGTGTCTTGAGACGTGGCCAAGAGGCTTGGACTTGATCCTCCAAAGACAATGAAGAGCCGTTGAAAGACTGTGAGAACTTGAATGAAATATCTGAAGCTATGTTTCAGTAAGATTGTTCTGAGCTTCTGTGAAGCAAGGTCTGATTTTAATAATCTGCATATGATTTTAATGACTCCTTTCCCTTCTTTAATGCATATATCCTAAGGACTTAAATTCGCAGTTCGTATTTCCTGTTCTCTTCATAGAATAATCACCAAACTGCATTTTCATAAGTCTGGAGAGAAGGAAAGAAACTAATATTTATTGCATACTGATTACCTAATAAATATGTTAATAGTTGTTCTTTGCATCAGTGATCTCTCAATGTGGGAATTATAACCCCAGTTTTCCCATAAGGAAACTAGCTATTAAATACCTTGTCTATAGTCACAGTTAATAAGCAAGAAAGGTGAGCATCAAAGCCAGGTCTGTGTGACTCTAAAGTATGTGCTTCAACTGTGGCAGGGCAGGATCACTGGTGTGGAGTATTGGCAGTGGGGGGATCTGTGGGGAGGGATGCACCTGAGGCATGCCCCTATGGAATATGGATGTGTTCATATTGCCAAGGGGTATCATCTCAGTGTGTGGAGACCCACAGAATAACCAACGGAATATTGAATTCCCACCCTAAGGAGTCCAGCTGCATTCTCTCTTACAATGGCAAGAATCTCTAGAGTACTTGGGCAGTGCCTAGCAAAGGAGGACAGACCAATAAGTCAGGCCTTTGATATCCAACATGAATTGCTGGTTGAAACAGGAGAGGGGACCTTATAAACCTTGTTCTTGTGAAATTGAAACTTAGCCTTGTAATATATATTGCCTAAGAGTTACCTCCTGAAAGCCTTCTTCTTGCTCTAAGCCAAACTCAGCATATAAACTCACTACCTTCCCCCAAGCATGGGACATGACTACAAGGGATGAACCTCACTGGCACCAAGGGATTATTACCAAGTGACAACTAACGACACATCTGGAAATAGACCTAGACCAAAAGGGGGAAATGGTAAATACAAATGAGTTTTTATGGCTAAGAGATTTCAAAATGATTCAGGAGTTCATTCCAGAGGTTATGCTTATGCATGTCTCAGGAGGATCTCACTGACTGCCACAGTAAACAGTGCCTCAATCAGAGGTGCCCCTAAGAGCTCTAGAGACAACTGGACACAATAGGCAGGGCAGACAATCCCAGAAATTCAGCACCCTGACAGTGGGTTTTACCGAGGAATATATGATAACCTATCTCTTCAAAGTACCAGAATTAGACTCATTTATAACTTTCTTACACGTGATTCTTTTTCCGCATTTATTTCAACCTATAATTAGCACTATATCCATTAAATATATGTTCCATAGACTCAAATCTTGTGGCTGTTCATATACAGGGTGAGTCCTGAATCTCAGCAGATTTGCAGACAACACCCACCCCTCCAGTCTCATCAGACTCACCCAGGACAATTAACAAAATGATCATGATGGACAACGCCCGTCCCCCAAACAGTATCTACAACTGCAAGCGAGACAGTCCCATCCATCTGCCCTGTGGGATCTAAGCCCCCTTTCAATCAGAAGCAGAGTGGGCATCACAATCCCAAAATTCTGAAGATTGAGGAATGCAACTTTGGACTAAAGTAGACTTATTATTCTAGTAATGGAAGGACTTGTAATGTAGATATAAAGGAATTGATCATCAGAGGTTCTGAGGGGAGGGAGAGGGAAGAATAGGTGTAACGGGGCATTTTGGGGACACTGGAATTGTTCTGCACGATATTGCAATGACAGATACAAGCTGTTCCACATTTTGTCAAAAAACCTATAAAATTTTGCGGTGCAAAATGTAAAGCATCATTTTAACTATAGACCATGCTTAGCGGCCATGCTTCCATATGTTCATCAATTGTAGCTAAGGCACCACACTAATGGAAGGTGTTGTTGATGGGGAAAAGGGCGGGGGGGGTGGTGCTTGTGGGAATGCCCCTGTATTTTCAGTGTAACGCTTATGTAATCTAAAGCTGCTTTAAGAATAAATGAAAACAAAAACTACGTGCTTCAGCTCTGTGGGACAGCTCCTAAGTAGACTACGTAGCCAGCGCCCCAGCCATAACAGGTGGCGTCTGGAAGCTGAGAATGAAAGGGCGGGGGAGGAGAGTTTCTCTTGATAAGGGAAATGTCTTGCACAGAAGTTAGCAGGAACACCCAATCCCTGAGGGTCATGCCCCCAAACCCTGCTGGGAGACTGCACCAAGACCTCTTTATCTTCTGCAAGTCCCTGAGGGTAACAAGCAAACTGGGACCAAGGCAGGGGATGTTTGGGAAAGACAGCAATAACCTTCCTGGGTGCAAATGCGGGCAGGCAGACCAGCACCCTTACTGGTGGATGCAGTGAAGAAAAGCGTGATGCTACTTCGGCTGCTGTCATGGTATGAGCAGGCCTGGTCCAGGAAGCAGGACTCCACGTGAGGAGAAAAAAATCTCCTCGGACTTCAGGTCATCAGAAAGGAGACACAACCTCATCATCCATCACCATCACTCCCTCATCTCATTCATCTTTCCCACAAACAAAATGTCATCTCTGCAGATAACTGGATGCCTAGAAATGGAAGATTCATCACCTGGTGTAGAATATTCTCACCATACTGCACGGGATCTCCATGAGAGCTCATTTGCTATGCAACAGCCTGAGTTCAAGCATGGGCTCTTATTCTTGCTAGTTACATGACTTGGGGCTTTTCTTGACTCCTTCAGGCCTTCATTTCCTCATCTGTAAAATGGGATGCTGAAGGCGCTTACCTCATAGGACAGCATTAAATAGGTTAATGTTCATAAAGCAGAAGCAAGCACCTAGCAAGAACTATAGAAATGCTTGCTATTATTCTACTATTATTGCCATGGCTATTTTTTTATTATTGATGTCATTACAATGTATGGCCTATGCCCACAAAGTAGATGCTAAAGTAGATCCTGAGTGAATGGATGGATTAATGAAAATTCTGTAATTTATATCAGAGTAATATACCCAGTACTGACCCCTCAGTGGGGCAAAGCTAAGCAATCAGGAAATTAGAATTCGTGTAACTCAGATGCAAGGTGATCAGATGCCTATTCCTCAGACCGTTTTGGGAGCACTGAAATCAAAACTATAGCCCTGTCCAGGGTTTGCCCAATGAGTAAGGCCATACTCTAAATACCAGAATGCTTCCCACGATGACCAAAACGAGAGTCTAGTTTTGGTTTAGCAAGGTGAGTTAGTAGCAAAATCCTTCAAAACGTTTCTTTCCACCCAGTTGTTCCATTTACAAGCTGAAATAAATATACCCACAAAAGAAAAAGCTTTATGCACAAAGATGTTCCCATATTTTTTGAGAGCAATTTATTTTGACAGCTTCTGTTGTATACATGGGGAGAAAAAAGCAACTATGATACAACCATAAAGCAAAATATTCTAAAGGTTACTTGACATTGGGCTATTCAAGTTGCTTTCATACGTTTCCTAAGAAAATGGATAATATAACTCCAAACCAAATTCAAAGATATACCCTCTAAATTGTATTCCTAATGTTTAGCACATTTTGCTTTTAGTGACAATGAGCTAATTTTATATCAGAAATATGCAGTTTATATAACAATTTTTCCTTCTTGTTTGAAACTCATCCTAAACCTACATGTAGCTATGTTGTAAGCTAAGAGCACAGAATGAACCCAGTGGTCACCTGATCTCTGCCACCTCGTAGAGTGACTAGCCCAGGTTACTTAATTTTCTGTGCTGTCGCTCCTGCTCTGTAAAAGGGGGTGAATGAAAGTACCTTCCATACCTGCTATCAGAACCATGGAGTGGTTATGAATTTAAACAAGAGAGTATATGCAAAGCACCTGGAGAGATTCCTGACATGATGAAATGGCTATAAAAGGATTTGATTTGTAAAATCTGTACTTTATGTCATTAATTTGCAGTGTATCTTTGTATATAACCAATATCAGTTACATTTTACTTGGAAATCATTCTTCTTTTTTAGTATTTTTTAAATTATTTGGTACTTAGTATTTTTATAATAGCAAAATAATCTCAAATAGGCTAAACTTCTAAATACACTAAAATGAAAACATTAATTGATAAAAATACCAAAAGGAACATCAGATAGACTTTTAAAATGTCATATGCTAGGGATTTTGGTCATGATATCCAAAGTTCTCTTGGAAGAAGAGCGTTTGTATCGGTATGTCAAAATAATTGCCCGCTTATCTAAATCAGGTTTGTTTGGTTTTACTTAGGATCTGTTGGAGTTCTGTGAATCCTCTGAATTTTTCACAAAATTTGTGTTTGTGTGGGTAGTGCCCATACAAACTCTCAAAGAAGCCGATGAGCCCCGACAGGAGGGCACGAAAGCACAGGAGCACCTCTGCTTCCGGCTGCGACGTCTTGTGGCTCAGCTGCAGGGCCCCGCAGCAAGGAAGGAGCAAGCGTCCCAGTGCCAGATCCACAGCCACGCCCTCGAAGCCCACGCAGGGACGGGCAGACCACACCTCGCGGACCTGGCCCACGGCCGGTGTTGTGCACCTGCCAGCTAAAGGTGCTTTCTACGGTTTTAAAGTGTTGTGGGGGAAGAAGAGGGAGGGGGCGGCGGGACACAGACCACACATGGGCCACAAAGCCATTTTAAATAGAATGTTTATTTTGGCCCTTTATGGAAAAAGTTTGCCAACCTCCGTGATTAGAGCAATGCCAAGATACAGGAGAGTTTTTTCAGACTACTTCGTGCCCATCCTTTAGTTTCCACATAAAGTAAAAAAAAAAAAAAAAATTTAACACAATTTTCCCAGAATGCTTTGAACTAGCGAATTGGGTGATATGGAGACAGAACTTCATGAATGAAGTCAAAGTCCACTGGAATTGAAATCTAATTTTCCCAACATAAAGTTCTTTGAATCTCAAAGACTGGGAAAAAGAAGGGAGATAAAGAGTATTCATTCTTACACAAATATGAATGTTTCCATCTACAACTGAATTTAGTATTGCTAACTTCCATTAGCAAGACTGTATGAATGCGGAAGGCTGGTTACTATGAACAATTGAAAAAAAATAAGAATTTTACTTACATTTAAATACTGCATAACAAAGTATGATTTTGTAAGGGAATCAAGCCTTATGAAATACTGAGCCTAGTTTGATGCTCTAATTTAACAGATCTCTATTTGCACTTCATGCTAAA
>PVKH010014754.1:0-16332 GCA_004027955.1 Chaetophractus vellerosus
TCTGCTTTTAGCAGTTTGACATTATTTATGAATTCCAAAAATAGATATGGGATTATGTTTGTGAACTGGTCTTTCCTCTGGGCATATTAGATTATATTGGATTCAGAGGTTTCCCTTTTACTTGGTTAAATAATGATTAAGACTTTGATTGGGCCACATCAGTAGGATGTTGAGTCCCTGCCCACCAAGTGGGAAACTGGACTGCAGAGATGGGAAGTGGGAGTTTTTGAGCTGGAGCCCCAAGAAATAAGCACACAGGGGAGCTTGGTCATGAGGAAGGAGAGAAAGTCCCAGGAAAAGAGACAAGCCATTCACCTGACAGTTCACAGCTAGCCTTGTGGAGAGAACAAAGCAGCTGAGCCCAGAGAGAACTGAGCCCTGGGGAGAGAGAAAAAGCCTAGAGAGCCTGACCATGGAGCCTTCAGAGGAAGAGGAAGGCTGAATGTAGGCAACCATCTTGCTCCAACACGTGGCAAAAGACTTTGGTGAGGAAAGTAACTTACATTTTGTGGCCTGGTAACTGGAAGGTTCTACCTCAAATAAATACTCTTTATAGAAGCCAACCGATTTCTGGTATTTTGCATCACCACCCCTTTGGCTGACTAATACATTGCTCATAAATTCAGCAAGCTTAAAATATTACTCGAAAAGCATTTCATACTTCCTCTCCTAACTTTTTATCTAATTACCAATGCCTTCTGTCTATTCTGTTCTTTGTATTCCCCTGTGTCTACCTTCTCTTGGGTTGAATCAATATTTTCTAGGGTGCCATGTTAATTTTCTTGTTATCACTTTTACTATATTTTTGAGTTATTTTCTGGGGCTTACAATTAACATCTTAACTTATAACAAGAGTTCAACTTAATTCAATAGTATACAAAATTTATGCTTCTATGTAGCTCTATTTTGCCCTCCTTCTTTGTACTTTTATTTTCATAAGATTATATCTTTATACATTGTGTGCTCCATCAACATATATTTATAGTTATTGCTTTATGCACTTGTCTTTCAATTAAGATAGGAGAAAAAGGAGTTAATATCAAAAATACATTATAGTGTCTTTTGTACTTACCCATATAGTTACTTTTGACATTCTTTTTTTCTTGAAGGTTTAACTTACTGTTCACTGCCCTTTCTTGCAGCATCAAGGACTCACTCCCTTCAGTATTTCTTGTAGGGTAGGTATGCTAGTGTGAAATACTGTCAGTTTTTGTTTCTTTGAGAATCTTAACGTCTACATCATTTTTGAAAGATATCTTTGCTACATTTGGAATTCTTGGTTGACAGCTTTTTCTTTTAGCACTTTGAATATATCATCCCACTGCCTTCTGGCCTCCATGGTTTCTGATGAAAAACCAGCTATTAATTTTATTGAAGATCTCTTGTACACGATGATTCACCTCCTTCTTGCTGATTTTATGGTTCTCTCTTTGCCTTTGTAGTTCAATAATTTGATTATGAGTCTAAGTAATATGGTGAGCCATACTCATACTTTCCTTGTTCTTTAGAAATGGTTTCCTTTAGTTCTTGAACATATTCAAAATAACTGATTTAATGTCCTGGTCTAGTCAGTCCAATGCCTGGGCTTCCCCTGGGACAGTTTGTTTTGACTGCATTTTCCCCTGTATTTTCTTGTTTCTTTGCATGTCTCATACTTTTTTGTTGAAAACTGGATATTTTAGATGCTATAATAAGTCAACTCTGGAAATCAAATCCACGCCCCCCACCCCTGGGTTTGATTTTGTTGCTGCTAGTGTAGTTATTATTTGTCTAGTGATGTTTTGATGTGTGTAAATTATTTCAGACTTTTTGGAACTAATATTTTGTTCACATCTGACCACTGAAGTCTCTGATAAGTTTTATCTTAGTGGTCAACTAATGGTTGGAAAGAGATTTTCTTATACACCCAGAATCACACATTCTCCTTGTATTTGTCAAAGGTCTCTATGTGTGTATTGGGGCTTGCTTTAAAGACCAGTCAGGTAGTTGCCAACACTTTCCTAGCTTTCATCCACTGTTTGTACAGAACCTCAAGATCAGCCACAGCTGAAAGGCTATGACTTTCCCAGGTCTTTCTAAGGTATGCCCACAGCACTTGGCTTGTGCTTTTATGGAAAAGAGAATTTTTGGAAGTCCTTTCTCTGCCATTTTTGCCAATGCCCTTGTCCTAATTTTTTTTTACTAGTCAATAATTTAGAGTAGATAACTTTACATTTCTTTCATAAAAACATTATTGGATTCTCAAGCCTAGTCTTCTATATCTGACAGAGTAATTGAAATAAGTAAAATGTTTATATTAATTTTATCTTTTTGTCTCATTCCAATATTGGCATGAGGTATAAAAAGCATTATATATCAAGTAATTCCAAAGTGATAAGTTTCTTATTTTTCCTTTTTGAGTGTGTATGGTTGAGTTTAATTCTTGAAGTATGGTGGTAATGGCAAGGATATATTTAAACATTAGTCCATTTTTTTAAAGTGTAAACTAATTCCATATCAAATCTGATCCTTATCCAATAACTTGTGCACTTTGAATAACTGCATTCCTAACTTCTAAAAACATACACAAAGCCAGTCATGTCTACTTAAATAATTTTAGTTTGGCTATACTGGACTTTATATAATCATTTTCCACCGTTCATGTACAATATTTAATTGCTTAAAACTGTAGCTATGCAGAAATCAATTCCTGAATGCAGGTCTGGCTCAAGGCTGGGCAGGAGTGAAACTGTTGAGCTCACTCCTTCCGTCCTTCTGTGACACTTTAAGTAATTGTAAATCAGCCCTTATTGAAGTTGCATGACAGGGAACAAAATATTGGAAGTGACTCAAAGGGAGTCTTCTTTCTTACTCAGAATAAGAGTCCTAACTATGAAGAAAAGAATAGTGACCTCCAAGTACTACAAAGATTATTTTTGCATATTTTGTGGATGAGGACTATCGTAGGCACTCAATAAATGTTTACTTTGTGAGAAGTGGAATCAATGCAAGATGATATGATTTGGTGTATTCAGATTTCTGATACATGTTCAATGGGTAAACCTATCAATCTCCATCACACCCATTCTACTACTTTGTAGACTAATACACCCAGGGACAGGTTCTTAAATTCAAAGGGATACCTCCTGAACAAAAGCTGACTTTGTTCTAAATACCCTGAATGTGCCGACTTCATCTGACACTATCGTGTGACAGGAGAGCCTCAGCTTATTGAATAATAATAGATGGTATATTACAATAAATGTGAACTTTCTAAGTGAATGGCATCATTGTGTGTGCTCTCTACAAGCCTGGGATTATGTGACTAAAAATTTATGGTAGAATTACTTGGTATCCAGTCCCTGTGCAGAAATTAACTATATAGCTTTTAGTGGCTATTTCAGGAGGCTGTCATGCTTAAGGACTTTGCAAAATGATGATCAGATAAAGGACTCAAAGAAGTCTTAAATAATGATTTAAATAGGAGACTAGGCACTAAGGGGAAAAAATCTTGAATGAGGCACTCTAAAGACTATTAGCTGAAGGAGAAATTAGATTCTAAAGGTTATGATATTTTATATGGCAAACAAAAACTCCCACTAAATCTACTTACAAATTCTAGCCAGAGAGGAATTTGGTGACATGATTATTATTAGAAAAAGCACAAAGAACAAATATAGTCATTTCATTTGATGATTAAGTACTACCTGCTCTGTTATACAATCTTTGTCTTTTGGAGAAAACCAAAAATGAGGGAAGTTCTGCAATTCCAGGTTTGCACAAGACCACTGCTATTCCTAGGAGTATGGAAAGATTTTAAAAACCCATGCAAACCATATTGTTACCTTAATGAGAGTCTGGTAAATGGATATAAATGACATCAGTATATTTCTTAATATGGAGAGCACAAAATGTATAATATTGTACTCAACAGAAATGGCCTATATGTATGAAAAAGTAATGTTATTGTGGATTTAATAAATAGCTGCATAACAATTAAATTTTTCATCACAAAATTTTTCTAACATAATTCTGAAAAGCAATGCAATTTGAATTCTAAATCATTGTTATTGATGTGTAACTTCTGTTACCATTGCTGAACTCTCACAATGGAGAATATGATATTTGCAACTCAGATGGTTTCTCTTTCATCACTTTAACACTAGAGTGCTAAATAATTGCTGCAATGAAATGATCCCTATCTCCCTTTGTGACAGTGTGAAGCTGTATGGACTCCATTAAAATATGTTCTTAAAGCTAATCCATTCTTGCTGGTGAAAACCTATTGTAAGTAGGGCCTTTTGATTAGGTTAATTTAGTTAAGGTGTGGCCTGGGGTGGGTCTTAATCTTCTTGCAGGAGTCCTTTATGAATTGGAAATATATGGAAAGGGAAAAAGAGAAAGCCACTGAAGCATGAAAGAAAGCCAAGGAAGCATGAGAGAAAGCCACAGAAGCAAGAAGCTGAAAGCAACAAAACCCAGAAGAGAAGGGAGAGACCAGCAGTTGCTGCGATGTATCTTGCTGTGTGACAGAGGAGTAGAAGATTATTGGCAGCCAGTCTTTGGAAAGAAAGCATCACCCTGATGAGGCCTCAGTTTGGACATTTTTACTTCTCAAAACTGTAATCTTATAATTATAAAATTCCTTTTGTAAAAGCCAACACATTCCTGGTATATTGCTTTCAGCACCATAGCAGACTAGAACAGTTTCACCTTCTTTATGTTTTTAGGAATTTCATTTCCCTTGTCTTAATCTTTAACTTTTTATGCTGGTTAATCCATGTCTACCAGGGGGCAGTACAGTGAATGGCTGACTCAATTCCTGGCTGTCACCATTACCCATTGTAACTTTAATTTCCTTTTTTTCTCCTTGATGGTTACTACAAAGTTATTTATAAATTGCACAGAAAAAATGTATGCATATAAATAGCTGGTTGTCCAATTTCAATTTTATTTTAGATATACCTAAAATAAAAATCATAGGGTACAAGAGTAGTATATAGGATCAAATAAGAGAGATTCTTATAGACTGTGTTTTTTAGTCAAGGTTTTCTTTGAATTTTTTTTTAACAGTGGAACATGTATATAATATTATCCTTCTTTGCACTAGAACTTTTGAACTGAAATAGCCTTTAGAAACTACACTTTCACAGAAGCCTAAATTTATAGATGATTTGGGAAAAGATTAAAGATACTACCAAAAAACAACTGCTATTGCATAATTAATGACATTTAGGTTGGAGAGCAAACATATTTCCAAAAAAAGATGACTTTTTCTCAAGAAGAAAACATCTGGCTGTTTTAAATGCATGAGAAAACTTACTTACATATTTGTTTCACCCAAAATATCCTGGAAGATCTTTGACAGTAAATACAAGAGTTATGGAAAATTTTAACTTTTAAGGTACTTGTTGTTATCTAGATCCACCAATGAAATTTTTTAAGTTAAAAAAGTAATGCTTAAGTTTTATAAAATACCATTTAACTTCACATTAATTCGAAACATATAAACAAAATTTGATCAATCTTTCTGAAAGTATTCACTCTAATTCTATGATTATTCCTTGAAAATATGATTTTCAAAGGAATACTACTTTCATTCATTAATTTTTTGATACCAAAAGATAATTTCAAACTTGTTATTTGATCACTGTCTTACTATTCATTCACTTCATGGATTAACCAAATCTATGTCATAAACTAATTTTTTAATCTTCCTAGAATAATAAATCAACACACCCTGTGATTTTACGAAGATTTATTGACATATTCTTGAGTGAGGGATATGAAATAAAATGCCTTATTTTGCAAAATTTTGTTCCCTTTTAAATGGGGTTAGACATTAGCATACATTTTTATTTCTCTATCTTCTTATTGGCAAGATCATTTTAACTATGTCCTTGGGATAAATTTATTAATTAACTTCAAGTCTAGAATGATTCAAGGATTATAGTGCTACATTTCATGGCTCCAGTGTTCCATGACACACCAACTCTATGGTGCTTTGTTTTATCCATTAGTAAGAGTGGTAAGCCAGATTTGTCTAGGTGATATATAGATAAAAGAAAAAAAAATAACTTGGGATTCAAATGAATTTAAAATAAACAAGATAATTTAAAAGGGGGGAATGGAAATGAGAAATACCTCTCTGGTTCTGCACAACCTCCCCCTGATTTTAGTATTAATAATTCACTGGATTGTTTTAAAGTCTTGGTAGGTAACAACTGATTTGTAGAGTGAGAAACTTGCAGAAGGCAGGAAAAGCTACTATTGAGGGAACCTGAATAGGGAACAATGTAATTTTTGAGCACATACTAAATAACTGCTATTTGATCATTCAAATCTATGGATGAGGAGAATGAAGCTTTGCAATCTTAAATAACTTAGGTCTAAGAATACACAGCTCAGAAGTAGCAGTGATAAGGATGGGAGCCCATACACTTTCTGTTGTCCCATGTTCCCTTGCCACTTTAGAGTCTCTACCTTGTTACTTCTTTTTCTCATTTCTTCTCTAATTGGCTAATAGTTCTCTCTCTAACAGTTTTACCCTTGGAAATAGAGAAAGATGTAAACTGAAAGATCTCTGACATAACATAAAAAGTAATTGGTTTTATTAACTATGATGTACTAATTCAATTCTTTGTGACTCAGAACAAATGATACCCACTCTGTCTTTCTCTTCTCTCTCCTTTCACCTAGTTATTATAATTTCCACTATTCCATAAGTAATATTTCTGGTATGTGCTAGGTGAAATATAAGTGGTTTGCTTTGCTGGATTTAGAATATATGTTTTTTCCTCCATTCTGCCTGCAATTGCCACAAAATGAAAAGAGTGTTAAGTAATTGAAAGGAAAAGAAACTCATAACTCCACCTTGGTATCCACCATATGTAGTTTCCAGGTTCTGGGTCCTACACAAAGAGAATGAAATCCCAACATTTTTACAAATACCATGTAGTAACTTCATTTATATTCAACATCTCTAGCACTCTCCCTCAACTTAACAAGATAAGAGCTTAAGGTCTGGGGCATTATATTCCAGAAGGCTTAAAAGCTTATTCTTTGTTACTTTCTTTTTCCACTTATAAGAATTAAAAGTCTGTTTTAAATAGGTATGTTCCATGAGGTGGTAGGAGGAGCACTGGACTGTGAATGAAAAGGTCAAAGTTCAGTTTCTGTGATAACACTTTTCTGCTTTGTGACTCTCTAACCAGTCAGTGGTCTATGAAACTGTGTTCTTCAGTTTGTTTAGAGACTCTAATGTGTAAAACATAAAATTTTGTTATAAACAAGGATGCAATATCCATATGAGTCAGAGCTATGAAGTAGCTGAATTATATTTTTGTGGTAATTGTTAGTCCATGAAATGTAATCAAACTGGTACATATTTTGTGATACCTGTAGGACACTCAAGTGAGTGGGCATTAGATCCCTCTCCGTTGTTCTGGGTGTGGGAAGAGTAGGGCTCTCTCCTTATGGGATCCAGAGAAGCAAGCCTAATGGACAGGCACTCTCACCTCAGGTCCTGGACAATACTAAGAATGACACTAAAATAAAGCTAAAAAGACCAGTCATAAGCAATTAGCATACATTTCTTCATGTCATTTATTCATAAAAGGCACTATTCTGGCAATGATAACGCAAAGATGAACAAGGCAGACAAGTCCATGGTTTTATGGAGCTTCATTTTAGTAGGAAAGTTGGACAATAAAGAAGAAGCAATTTTAAAAAATCAGTAAGATTATTTCAGAAAGTGCTGTGCTTTGAAGAAAACAATACAGGTATTGTGATACTGTCAAAGAAGAGGAACAGGAGTAAGGGGCAGTAATATTACATTAGATGGTCATGGAAGGTCTCAATGCAAAAGTAACATTTGAAGTGAGATCTGAAAGATGAGAAGCCAGCCATAATGAAGATCAGAGGAAGGCACATTCCAGGTAGAGGAAAAAAGAGGTTTCAGAAGGCCCACTGAAAAGGGAGTTCCCTGAGAGTGTCAAAAAATTCAAAGGCCAGGATGCCTGGAGCATGGAGAATAGAGAAGAGAGAGATAGTAATTCATACTGGGGATGTCGGCAAGGGCCGGATCATATAAAGGCTAGTATGCCATGATAAAGAGTTTGGATATATTTTAGGTACAAAGGAAAGATTTACATAGAGGAAATACATGATTTGTTGAATGTTTTAAAGTGACCATTCTTGAGTTAGGGGTCATCTAGTTTTTGCAGAGGGTACAAATGTGAAAGCAAATTGGGAGACAACTGCAGTACTCCAGGCAAGAGACAATGGTGACTTGAGTTAGAGTGCTGGCCATGGACTTAGAGAGAAGTGGGTGGGCTAGGGATAAGCTTGGAAGATTTGCTGACAGGACAGGCTGATGGACTGAGTGTGGTTCTTAAATTAAAAAGAAAAATCAAGTTGTCAGATAGATGGACATACCAATTTTGAGATACAATTTTGGTTTGTCTGTCTAGGTGGTATTCTTTCTCTCTTACTGCAGTGAGTTTGCTTTAGTTTTTGCTTTAATAACTGGTTGGTTTTTGGAGATTTCAACCATCTGGAGCTTCACAAGGATCCAATTGAGATGTCCCTTCAATGCCACAGCCCAAGACCCTTGACTTGAAAAGTTTCACTGAGTCCCTTGAACCTCTAATTAAGGAGATTCTTGACCTGGATGGTGGGGTAAGTCTTGAGTTGGGTCTGAGATCCAACTTTGTTTCACTGATCCACAAATGGTAAGTATTTTCCACTAGGAAATGGAATTCCTTCCAGGGATACTTTGACTAAACAATCAGATTTTTCAAACTCTCGTCCTTTATGAAAACTTGTCTTACGACTAATAAAACTACTTTTTGTCATGTATCCAACTGTTCTTGTCTCTGTATGTATTAAAATTATAAGTGGGAGTCTATAGGGAAAAGATGGGCATGGACTTGATAAATTCATCCTTTAAACAAGTCCAGAAGACCTTTGAAGGCATCCCTCAGACGCACTTTGCCTTGGGTCACTTTATCTAAGCATTCTAAGACTTTCCTTAGTCTTGTCTCATTATCCCTGAGAACTACTTTGTTTAGTTTCATCTGCCTGGAGTCCAGGGTTTTATCAGATTCTCAATCAATGATGCTTAGTGTTTTAGTCTGACAAAGGACTGCCAATGTAATGTACCAGAAATGGGTTGGATTTTATAAAGGGGAATTATTTAGGGTAAAAGTTTACAGTTCCAAGGCCTTAAAAAATCCAAATTGAGGCACCATAAGAGGTGTTTTCTCACCAAAGTCAGCTACTATTGATTCTGTTGTCTGGGCACATGGCAAAGCAAGATGGTTGCCTATCTCTGCTCAAGTCTCAGCCTTCCCCTCTGGGCTCACTGTCTCTTCTTGAGCTGCTCCAAGGCCCAGCCTGTAAGGGGCTTTGGCTTAAGCAATCCTCTAGGCCTCTTTCACATGGCAGAATCATATATGGCAACTTCCTTTTCCTGAGTCTGTCTCTGGGTTTATATCAGACCCATCCAAGAAGGCAGAGACAGAACCTGAGTCATGCCTCACTGAGGTAGTACAATAAAAACTCTAATGTGATCTTATCAAGCAATCTAATCAAAGGACCCTCAACTACATTTAATACAATCAAAAGGTATTACACTCAGAGGAATAGATTGGTTTTAAACCATAATCTTTCTCATTTTGGAACTCATACAATAATTTCAAACTGTCACCCTCTACCCTCTGAATACCAAAAAACATGTCTTTCCATATGCAAAATATATTCTTTACATCACAATATTCCAAAAACCTTAAATCATTTCAGCAGCAATGCAAAGTATAAAATCTCATATAAATTAGCTATAGGCAAGCCGGTGGTCTTGGGGCAGAAATCCCCTCTGACAGTAAATCTGTGAAACTAACAAAACAAGTTATTTTGCTTCCAATATACAAAAGAGGGACAGAAATTTACATTACCATAAGGTGAATTTGAGAGAGAAACACACGTCACAGGTCCCCAACAGTTCCAAAAACCTGCAGGGCATACTCCATTAGATTTCAAAATCTGAGGGTCATACTTAGAACAATATCTTCTGCTTCTCAGGGCCTCATGGGGGCCCACCCTTTCCACAGGCTTGCCCAATGGCCATTTTCTCACTTCCACCTTAATCAAGCATCTGGGTGGTGACCAAGCCCAAATCTCACCCTCCAAGAACATAGGAGGTGATGGCCAGACTTTCCTCAATCTCTGTGGTACAGTCTCAACCTTCTTAGGACAGTGAGGTAGGGACAACATTCTCCTTAATCTCCAGCATACAGGCCCAACCCTCTCAGGGCAGTTTGGTGGTTACCTAACTCTCCAAAACCTATAGGGTATAGGCCAAATCCCCTCAGAACAGTGGGGTGTCAACCTAACTCTCCCCAACCACCAGGGAATGTACTCTACTCTCTCTGTAGCCTAGGGTGGTCAAACTCTCCCTGAACAACAGCTTTGATCCACCCTCTTCAAATGCTACTGTTGATTCTGTTGTCTGGGCACATGGCAAAGCAAGATGGCCACCAATCTCGGTGGAGGTCACATCCTTCCCCTCCAGGCTCACTGTCTGCTCGTGAGCTACTTCATGGGCCCACCTGTTAGAGGCTTTGTGCTTAAGCTATCCTCTAGTCCTCTGTCATATGGAAGGATCAAATAGAGTGGGTTCCTTTCCCTATGCCTGTCTGTCTCTCTCTGTGTCTCTGGATATATATCAGACCCAGCAAGGGGGTGGATACTCAACCTGAGTCATGCCTCACTGACATATTCCAATCAAAAACCTTAAATCGATCTTATCAAGTAATCTAATCAAAGGAACCTCAACCAAATTTAATGCAATCAAAGGGTATCACAGTCATAGGAATAGATTCATTTAAAAACATAATCTTTCTCTTTTTGGGATTCATAAAATAATTTCAAACTGCCACAATGAGTTTATTGGCTAGGTTCTGGAGACATGAAATTTTGTACCTACCATTTTTACTGATCATGACAGTCTTCTTGGGATTGTGTCAGTCTAAACTTATGCCTGTGACTCCTCTGGGCTGGATCCCTTACTTGCACTTACACTATAAATCTAATCCATGTGAATATATTTCTATATGGCACAATTTCACCAATGATCATTTAGAATGCCACTGGACACTTGGGGGAACTTTTGTTATGAACAAAATCCTTCTTTGAGAGATGTTATACTATAAAAAGGGAGTAAAATAAAACATTTAATTGTCTTTAAACCTTGATTGGTATGAAGAGGCTTTTGAAAGATTTAGGTTCAAAATTGCTTAGAAGATTCATTGACCAAGGCAGATTTAAAATGTTACAAATTTAAAACTAATTTCCTTTAATCCCCCAAAATGATGATCTGAACCTAATTTTTTAACCCTATTATTTTTCTCCTGCCATCCTATACTTGCCCTTCATCCTCCACTTTTGCCCCTTTTTCTGACATAGTCATTCCTTTGTGCCCACTATAATAACCCAAAGCTCTATGGCCTTTTAATGTCCTCTCCAGAATCAGGGAAACATCTTATGGTTGATTTTTCATCTCATTCTGAGGTGAGATCTATTGTGAAAATCTTTAAAAGACTAGACAAGATGAACAAGAATATACAGAGGAAGCTAGATCACTGTTAGGAACATATAATGCAGGGCCCTCTATTTATATCAATTGGTTCACATGTTAGTGGGAATCCCTGATCCAACAAAAAAATTGAATATAAAAGTTGGAGTAGGAAGACCCCTAGAATGACTTAAGAGACTCTTAAATACATAGAGAATCAGACAAATCAGAAAAGCTGTAGATGTTGGTCAAAATAATTTGGACGCTATTCCTAAAGTCTACCTTGTGAAAATAGAATGGATCCTTATCCAGTACCATACACACAGAAAGTATGACTCCATTGGAAATATCAGGCTTAGCCTTTTAGCAATTTAGGCACATTCAGGGTAGATCCTGAAGCAGATGTGATCCCAGCTTTCTCATCACTATTTGTGAACAGCTTTAAGTAAAATAGGGCACTTAATAATTAAACAAAAACAGGAGTGGGAAATGATCTCCACGGCAAGCTCTCCAACACCTATCATTTGGGAACAGAAATGGATTTGGGGGGAGGTGTGTGAACATTTTGAAGGAGCCTTACAACAAAAGCAGAGTGCAACCCAGAATAAGATGATAACTTTACAGATAAAACAAGTAAACATCCTCCCTCCAGTAATCAAGCTCCAGAGTAGAAAACTTTTTGATAAAGCTACTTGCTGATACTATAAATAGAAAGGGCATTGGAAAAACAATTGTCCATTGTTAGCTAAGAAATTATAAGAAAAGAAATGAAATGGTTGATCAGTGAAGCTGTTCCAAGGGGGAAGTGAATTCCCAATTTCCCATTTAATCTTTAAATTTGTAAGCAAAACTTTAAATATTAAAGGAAGCTTTACAAAATTTTTGTTGATATGGGCACTATAATATCAACCATAATCACTGCCACCATCCTACATGTCATTACTATCAAAACTTTTGTGTCCTGCCTCAGCATTCGTTTCAATTTGGCTGAACCACTTGCCTCAACACTGACCTTTGGCCTAATTAATAAACAACTTTCCACCCCTCAGGCATAAACTCCCCCACAGGAGCGCAAAAACACTTCTGGGGCCACCATGCACACCACCCACACACCTCCCCCCAAATCCATTTCTGGTCCCAAATGATAAACCAGCCATCCCCATTGCCCTGGGACCCCCCTTTTTTGCATGAGTTTGCTTTAAATCAACCAATTCTTGACTTCTGTAGGAAATCTGCTAATCTCCACTCCTCGGCCACAATAAAGGCATGAGCCCACAGGTTCCTCTTGCACTGCTTTTGTGCTGCCCACCTGATCTCACTTCATGTTGACCCCTCATGAAACCACTCCCTCCCTGGGACCTGTGAGCAATAAACTATCTTTTCTCATGCCTTATGGGGGATTCCCATTGTGTCTCACCTGACTTCCACCTGGACCCAAATTTAAACTCCAACTTAAATAATTTGAAGCACTACAATCCCTCCATTGCGTCAACAAGCTACACAGGTGGCAGTCATCTCAAATATTCCATAGGCACTCACTCTAATCAGCCCCCAAATGTCACCCCTATTTTCTCCTTTGTGACATCATACCCACTAATTTAATAGGTGGGATATATTGGGAAAATGGAATTCCAAATTAAATAAACTCTTGACCTTTTTCTCAAGATGCCTGAGAATTCCTCTTTTCAGATTCAGATCATAGCATTTTTGGGCATTGACTTACTGGTAACTTGTTTTCTAAGTCAAGACCAAGTTGAAGATCTCCATGAAGTGCATGACTCTTTGTAGGTAAACAATTATAATGATATTGGCAAAATTATTGATGCTGAATCCATCCAGGTTCAGATTTATCCAGCTAAGCTTCTCCCTAGCTTGCACACTACCCTCTAAAATCAAAAGCTAAGAATCTATCAGTTGAAAGCTTAATAAAGAGGTGATCATATCTTTTCCTAGCCCTTGTAATATCCTTATTCTGACAGCCAAATAATGGGTGAATATATAGAATTTACACAGGACTTAAGGCTATAAGTAAAATACTCATATCCTGCTTTGTTCTGGTACTGATACCCAATATTATTTTATCCTCATTTTTACTTGAGGCTCCATATTCTATTATTATAGATCCTTTTCCTACTCTCTAGTTTCTTTTTAGATGAAAATAGTCAAAACTTGTTGAACATTTCTTCAGAAGGTCAACAATTAACTGTCACATTTTGCCTGAATGGTTTGCTGAAATACTTTCCTATATTTAGCAGGTAACTGGGATTGTAAGGACCTTCCATTACTCTGTGATTCTACTCATTTTCTATATGTGGACTACATTTTGCTGTGTTCTAGAGATGAATTGAGCTCTAAGATTGGCTCTATCTCTATACTTAGTGTTTGAGCTCAGAAGAGACATGGTGTTTTCAAAGAAAATTTGCAATTTTGTCAGAACAATGCGTTTTACCCTGGGCATTGTTTATCCCAAGGGAGTAAACTAGCTCATTCCTAAAGTATATAAACTATTCTACATTATCCTAGGCTAGTTGAGAAGAGTCTATTATAAGGTTTTCTGGGTTTCACTGGCTATTGCAGGCAATGGTTTCCCATTTTTTCTGCAATTGTGACATCTCAATATGACTTAACAAATTCCTTGGTAACCAAATGTCTTCTTTGGGGACTAAAGTACGAATAGGAGTTTTGTGATTTAAACTTAGCTCTTCATTGGTCCCTCATTCTGCATTTTCCTAATTACCAAAATGTTTCTCTCTATTTGTATATGAGTCATCTGGAAAAGCCCTCAGTGTTCTGATTTAACATCACGTGGATTGTAAAAGATTAGTTGAATACTCCAGCCTTTCCATAGGTCCAGTAGCAAAAGTTGCTCACTGTGCTGAGGGCCATATTAACAGTGGCCAACCTAATGGAGGTTTCTTCTTATTTGATTTTAAGATCTTTCTTCTCTTAGTATAATGTCTGTGTTTTAGTGTTCAATAAAGAGAATTACATACTTATGTTTAATGGGACAGAACTGCAGTACCATCAAATGGCACTCAAATGAGTCTCATCCACAAAAAATAGGAGAAACTGGTCTATATAGTGATTGTGTTAATCACCCTTAGGAACCAGATATTCTTTGCTGTCTTTAAACAGTGATGTAGATCTGGATTTATCATACTCCAGATATTAATGATCCATCCAGGGGTAGACAAACTTTTTCTGCAAAGGGCCAGATAGTAAATATTTCAGACATTTAGGTCTAGGTTATGTATTTTTCTTTTTCTTTTCCTTTTTACTCCACAATCCATTATCAATGTAAAAGGTCATGATTAGATCATGGGTCATACAAAAACAAGCCTGCAGGCCATAGCTTTGTTAACCATTGTTCTATTCTTCAGTTCAGGCTGAGGAATGACCAAAAGGGATGTGAGAACTGCGACCACCTATTTAAATATGACATCCTTCTTAGAACTAAGAACTGACACCATCTCTGTCAACAGGACTTAGGTATTTTTCTAGGAAATCTTTATCCAGGAAAATTTAGGTGGCACCTTCACTATTTGCTTCAGGATATTTCTAAAAACCAGTTTATCTGCAAATCAATTTTTATGTGACAAGAGTAGTCTTACATTGGAAAAACACACACACACAAAACTCTCACTTATAAAACAAAGGTTTACTTATCAGAATATTCTTCAAGATGCTTGCCTTTTTCATCAAGATCTGATTCCCCTTTTGAGATACTACTAGACAACATTGTACTGAGTTTAGATAAACTTAGTTTTGCTTTACTAAGAGGGTGTATTGTGAAATTTTGGGAGGCTCAGCATCTCCAATAAGGAAAGAAAATATATAAGTGGGTTAAGTTGCCATATCTGCTGATGTCTGTCAGACAACCAGTGTAGAGTCATGTAGACAGTAGGTTGTCTGAATCGTGAACTGAAGAAAGCAATCAAAATTGAGGATAAAAATTTGGGAGTCATTAGACCATAGATAGTAGTTTAAACCCAAAGAAATGAAAAAGCTCTTCTATGTGTAATGATGTGTAGTTTATAGGTAAAGAAAAGAATGGGAATAAGACTTCAGCCTTGGAGCACACCAGTATTTTTAGGGCAAATCTAGGAGTGTCCCAGCAAAGGATATCAAGCTAAGCAGTTGAAATTTTATGAGATAAATATTATCTCGTATTGGCAGATGAGTAAAAAGGCTTAAGGGGACAAATGGCTTATGCAATGACACTTAGTTGATGTGGGAGGTAGACTAATGGCCTTCCAAAACGTCCATGCCCTAATCTCCAGAACCTTTAAGTTTATGCATAAAAGCCTTTGCAGCTGTGATTAACTTAGGGGTCTTGAGATGGGGAGATTATCCTGTGTTATCTGGGTGAGCCCAAATCCGGGCTGGTCCTTATAAGTGAAAGAAGGATGCTGGAGGTCAGAGTCAGAGAGAGATTTGAAAGTGCTAGCTGCTGGCTTTGAAGATGGATGAAGAAGCCAAGAGCTAAGGAATGCAGGTGGCCTCTAAAAGCTGAAAAATGCATTTTCTCCTAAAGCCTCCAGGAGGAATGCAATCCTGTCATCACCTTGATTTTAGCCCAGTGAAACCCATTTTGGACTTCTGGCTCTAGAACTGAAAAATAAAAATTTGTGTTCTTTTAAATTGCTGAATTTGTGGTAACTTCTTACAACAGGAATAGGAAAATAATACAGCTAGTAAATGTTGAAGCAGGTGTTTGGCTTGTCTGCCACTAAAACACATATATTTAAGCAGCCCAGATGTCTCCCCCAAAACCAAAAGAG
>PVKH010014755.1:0-16364 GCA_004027955.1 Chaetophractus vellerosus
ATTGCTTTCTTAAGTGGGGTGGTGATGGTGGTGGTGAAGTGTTGAACAAGTCTGGGGAGGAAACGTGCAGTTCAGTATTCTTGATTCTATTTTCATGGACTGGAAGGGAGTCTCAGAGGAAATCATAGAAGCTATTCCAAGCACAGAATGCTATAAAGAAGGACTAACTAGTCAACAGAACATTTAGAGAAATGGCTACAACATGGTGGGCAAAACGGAGAGCTCTCATTGTTTCCGTCAAGAGCTCCCCAGCATTTTGGAAGACGTTGGTTCTTTCCAGCCTGTGTGTGGAAGGGCCCTGGTATATAGCAGAGAGAGAGAAATGTTATATACCCTTGTTTATGAAAGAGGAGTTCTTTCTCTTATATTTCCCAAACTCATTTCCTTAGGCAAAACTGATGAGACTCCTTTAGGTCATCTTTAAGACCACTTAACTCTCTGTTTACAAGACGGAGGATTTATATAGTATAACTTGGGAGATTTTATTTGAGAATGATATGTTCAGTAATTAGTCTTTAATGTCTGCTTTATGTATCCCATTAATCAAAAAAAGATATTCATGTGAACACCTACATTTAAAAATATATTTTCCTTAAAAAGATATTAGGTTCTACTTCCCAGAATTGGTTACCTTTATGTTCTTTTTCTAGAGGTGACTCAGGGAAAAAAGGAAAAGAAAGAGTTTTTGTGGGAGGGAAAATATACATAAAAGTTTTTTCCCTTAATTTTGATGTTTAAGATTGTGTTTTTCTTGTTCTTTGCATTCATGGGAAAAAAACATCTTATGCTGTTGATTATAATAAAACATCCTAAGGGAAAGTCTTTTCTCTAAGAGTCTAATATTAGAAACCATAAGATGTTATCAAGTGGACAAGAGCTAAAAAAGAAAGAGAATGTTTTTAAAGACTCATTTTCTTTTTCCTGCCTTCCTAAATGTATGTTTAAAACGTTTGAGATTTAAAGTAAGCCATCAACTCCACTTGGTTGATACATTTTTGTGGACTGACCAAGCTCAGAAGGAGGATGTGCAGTGACTAAGCTAGCTTCTGACCTGAGCACACATTTTTTTTTTTCCCCATTAATCCTTTGTGCAGAACAGATGCTCTGGGTGCAGTTTTAGGCCAGAAGAATGTCCAAAATATGTGGGTGTGAATTTGGCCAAAGGTTTAGTTGAATGTGGAGCACAAATACCCGCCTGGAAACAGGTCACATTTTAGTGAAAAGTGCACATTCAGCATGGCATTGTGTTTTTCAAAGAGGTGATTCCCAGCCGTGGAGAACAGAAGTGAGAAACAGGCATTCATGTGGAACTGCTTTATAAAGAGTGCCTGTATATCCTGGCTGGTGAGGCACGACTCAATACCCCTTGGGAAATGAGATGATGGAATTTTGCTAGGCATAATTAAGATTTTTGGATCATCAGTCATAATTCTTCAGAAAGAAAAAAATCTACCTTTACACACTGAACAAAGAAAATATTTCAAATTTATAACTGGCTATACTAGGAAAAAAAATCTTTCCAAGAGGGGCAAAGGCGTTGTCTCATACGCAAGTTGAGAATTGTGAATAAGCACAGAAATAGATTTTCCTGGTTCCACTTAAAAAAAAAGAAAGAATAGTGAAGAAAACAAAAGTGACCTAAAAATCTACCTTTGCATGTTAGAGTGAAATATAAAACTCTCTTAGATACATGCTTTACTTGAAATGGTTCATTTTCTCTCAAGAAATGTGTGTGTGTAATTCATTTGGGATCATATTTAAGTATAAAAGCAACATAATTGTGGTTATTTTTTAAGAATGAGACAAATATGGAAATATTAGACAAAACCACTTTTTAATTGGGAACAAAAAGCTATTTGATAATGAAAACATTTTATTTCATTATTATGACTAGCTGTGGATGGTATGCAGAATCAGCAGCAGAGTGTGGCTTCCAAAAAGGAAAAACATTATTCTCTAGATTCCTTTCCATTGAAATATACTTCAGGTATATATCTGAAGTAAGGAAGGTGATAATTTACTTCTACCTTCTGCTGCTCAATTTTATGCCTCATAATGTCAACCTGTCTTTCAGAAGAGATAAGATTATGAGGGGATATGAAATTAAGATATCAAGGAACAATGAAACAATATTAAGTTGTTTAATCTGAAGAAGACAAAGGTAGAGGAGGCAAGAGGAGAATGAAAAATCAGGCTGCTTCTGGAGGATCTCTCCAGGTAAAATTTTGTTCAGTGAATGGAAGAGATAGGGGTTCAGTAAAATTTTGGCTCATTTTAAGGGATACATTTTCAAAGAGTAAAAGACTGAATTGCCTCAGGAAGCAGTGAGTTTTATATCACTACAGCTGTTCAAATTGTTGACCATTGGGCAGTTATATTGTAGAGAAGAAGATTCAGGTATGAAGATGCTGTGATAATAGATGGAGTCCACAAGACAATGATATAACCTCAATTCTGCATTACCTTGAGAGTAAAAATTTCAAGACCCAATTTATTGCAATATACACAGATGATAAAAAATGTAGACACACACACAAACACTCTCTTGAGAGTTTCATTAGTTTTTTTTTTCCAGCATGGTCAGTAGTCAATGACATCCAATAGATGTCAAAATGATCCTTTGAGTCTCTTGATGCATCTTTGCTTTGGAGATCTAATATAATTGCCATAGTTAATAGAAATCTTATTTTCCATGCTATTAGTTTTTATGGAAACCTCACAAGGATATATGCATAAGGATATTCACTGGAATATTTCAAAAGCAAAATAATTGGAGACAAACTAAAAATCTATTAAAATGGGAAGGTTGTATTATGGTACAAGGATGCAATGGATATCCAGCTATTAAAATGAATGAGCTAGGGGGCTGGCTGTAGCCCAGTGGATAGGGCGCCGGTACACCACATGGGAGGCCCGGGGTTCGGATCCCAGGGACCTCTCCAAGCGGGCAGACTGCCTTGAGGGGGCAAACCGCCGTGGGCGGGGCAAAGCCGCCACCAGCAGGGCAAGTTGCCCACGAACGGAGCCGAGCCACCTGCGAAACGGAACAAAAAGCTGCCCACTAGCGGGGCAAGCCGCCTACGCGGTAGGCCGACTGGGCGTGTCACCGCAACAGGGGGAGACAAAAAGCAGACACAGAAGAACACAAAAATGAACACACAGCAAGAGCAAGCAGAAGGGGGGGATATGTAACAACAACAAAAATAAAATGAATGAGCTAGATTTAGTATGGATGTAAAAGGATCACATACATGTTGCAGAGCAATATGTATAGAAAATTTCATTTTTATTAAAAATTCAAATATTTGTATACTTATAAATAATCATGGAAAAAGGTCTGTAAACAATGTTCACCAAACCAATAACAGTTACCTCTAGGGAATGGGATGGGGATTGAGGTGAGGAAAGGGAGTTTTCTTATCTTTATTTCTTAACTTTTTAAAAATTGAAGTTTATTATTCAACTTCAACATCCATAAACAATAAGTGTATAGTTTAAGTTGTGAACTTACAAAACAAACATGCATATCATCACACAGGGCTCCCATACATCACCCCACCACCAACACCTTGCATTGTTGTGAAACATTTGTTACAAACTATGAAAGAGCATCATCAAAACATTGCTACTAACTCTAAGCAATATCTTACATCTGGAGTATTTTTTTCCCCAACCCACCTGGTTAACAACACCCTGTATTAATATTATATACTTGTTATAGTTCATGAGAGAATGTTCTCATATTGTTCTGTTGAACCACAGTCCATCTTCCACCACAGGATTCATTGTGTTATATAGCCCCATGCTTTGTACAACGCATTCAAAGTGTACACTCAGTGGCTCTCATATTCATTACAGAGTTGTGCTGTCATCACCTCAGTCTATTTTAGAATTTTTCATTACTCCAAAAAGAAAAATCCCATACCCCCTGAGAGCCTCTATTGTTGCTTAGAATTGATACCTCTTCTTTGCCATTGCTTCAAAAATATTATAATATTACTGTTAACTATCATCTATAAGTTACATTAGTTGTAATTTCCCATGTCTCACCATATACTTAGCACTTTGTAAAGGAATAACATTTTTATACTATCAACCACAATCTTCATCCACTACTAGAATCACTGTTATACAGTACCTACATTATTCTCTAGCTTCCTTGCAATTGAAATATTACATCCACAGATTATCCCTGTTGGCTGCAATCACATTTATAAATCAGCAGTGTTAATTAGACTCACTATAATGTATTACTATCAACTCTACTCATTTCCACACATTTACAGTAAACCTTATTAAAAACTCTGCATACACTAAGCATCAGCTCCCATTCTCAAGCCACATTCAATTTCCTTGTAACCTATACTCTAGAGCTTACCTCTGTGAGTTTACTCATCATTTTAGTTCATATTAGTGAGACCATATAATATTTGTGCTTTCGTGTCTGCCTTATTTCACCCAACATAATGTCCTCAAAGTTCACCCATGTTGTCATATCCACCCGAATTTCATTTCTTCTTACAGCTGAATAGTATTTCATTGTATGTATATATCACATTTTGTTTATCCACTCATTGGTTGATGGACACTTGGGTTGTTTCCATACTTTAACAATTGTGAATAATGCTGCTATGAACATTGGTGTGCAAATGTCAGCTCATGTCCTTGCTTTCAGTTGTTCTGAATATATGCCTAGTAGCAAGAATGCTGGATCACATGGCAGTTCTATATTTAGTTTCATGAGAAACCACCAAACTGTCTTCCACAAAGGCTACACCATTCTATATTCGCACCAACAGTGAAAGAGTGTTCCTATTTCTCTACATCCTCTCCGGCACGTGTAATTTTCTGTTTTTGTAATAATGGCCATTCTATAAGATGTGAAATGGTATCTCAGTGTAGTTATGATCTGCATATTTCCCAAATAGCTTATGATATTGAAAATTTTTTCATGTGCTTTTTGGCCATTTGTATTTCCTCTTTGGAGAAATGTCTGTTCAAGTCTTTGGTGCATTTTAAAATTGTGTTTCTTGTCTTTTTATCATTGGGTTTTTTGATCTGTTTGTATAACATGGATATCCTTATTGGATATGGGGTTTCCAAATATTTTCTCCCATTGAGTAGGCTGCCTTGTCACAGTCTTGACAAAGTCCTTTGAAGCACAGAAGTGTTTAAGTTTGAGGAGGTCCCATTTATCTATTTTTTTCTTTCATTGCTCATGCTTGCCTACCACAAGATCTTGAAGATGTTTCCCTATGTTTTATTCTAGGAGTTTTATAGTTGTAGCTTTTATATTTAGGTGTTTGATCCATTTTCAATTAATTTTTGTATAAGATGTGAGATGGGGTCATCTTTCTTTCTTTTCGCTATGGATATCTAGTTCTCCCAGCATCATTTGTTGAATAGATATCTTATCGTTTTTATTTTATACAATTTCTGCAGTTATTTTTTCCAATTAGAAGGTATTTTTTTATATTTGTCCTTTATTCCAAAGGAAAATCCTAATTCTTTTTATTTTGGTTAAGGGGATTGGTTATCCCTTTTAGTCTGTGTGGCAGTTTGAAATTAATTGTGAATTCCATAAAGAGAGATTATGTTGTAAACTGGTCTGTTCCTCTGGGCATGATAACCCTTTGATTGTGTTAGATTGAGCTGAGATGTCTGATTAAATTATGTTGAGATTAGGGCTTTGATTCAACCACTTCATTAAAGTGCGACTCAGTGCTGAGTCCCCACCCCGTTGGTGGGCTGATAAAACAGACTCTCACATGGACGCAGACACACAGAGGAGAACACGGAGGAACAGACAGCTCATTAAATACAGCAGAGGCTCCGGGGAGAGAGATGAGCCTGATAGTAGACAGCTGACCTTGGGAAGAGAACACAGCAGCTGAGCCCAGAAAGAAATGAGCCCTGGGGAGAGAGATGAGCCTTATGCCAGCCTACAATTGAGATCAGAAGAATCTGGGACCATGGAGCCTTAGAGGGAGAAGGAAGGCTGAACCCTTACAGACAATGGCTGCCATCTTGCTTCAACACATGGCAACAGAGTTTGGTAAGGAAGTAACCTTGAGTTGGACTCTTTAGGGCCTTGTGACTGTAATCTTCTACCCCAAATAAATACCCTTTATAAAAGTCAACAGATTTCTGGTACTTTGCATTAGCACCCCTTTGGCTGACTAATAGTCTGACAAATGTTGTTTCCCAATATATACCTACAACTCTGTGTTGGAACGAACACTGTACTCTGTGCATCAAAAGCATAGCTATTTTACAGTCATCTCTCCAACCTACAGGCTATAGAAGGGTGCATAATAAGACTAGAATAATGTTACTTGTCTGAGATTTGATATTTCACAATGATTAAATTTAGTACCATAATTTACTAAAAATGTGAGATCATACTTGCATTGTTGCAAGTTGGTTTCCCCAGGTAGCAGACTCTGAGACAGAGTTCAGCATGCAGGATGTTTATCAATCCGTGCCCTCAGGATCAAAACCTGTTGAAGGATGGGGAAGGAAGCAGCAGAAGAAATCTGTCTGTGATGCACACCAACTATGGCCTTGGCAGACCCTATGAGGAGCTCTGGAACTAGAATGGCCCTTCAGGGTTGTGCTAAATTGGTTAAGTCTTTATATTCTCACATCCATCAGTCTTTGGATATAGGGTACCTCAGAAGGGGTGTGACTTTGGGTAAGACTGCTCTCTGTAGCTGAGGCAATCCCAAAAGGGGCTAAGTCACAGCTGCAGGCTGTGTGAGGCAATTCCCTTAAGGTCTTAACTGAAGACCTTAACTGAAGGCTGCCTGCTAACAGTACTCCTAGCAGCTAGGACAAGACATTCTTCATTGAAGGGGGATTAGAGTACATTACAGTCCACGACATGTACCCTTCTTATAATTGGGATCTATTTTTCAGGGTTTAAAACCACTGATTTGTCTTTTTTCCCCCCAGTATCTACCACATAAGGAATAATGAGATAATGCATGTGAAATATTTATTATTGTGCTCATTATGTGCTAGCTATTATTATTATTCTCTTCTAGTTAACAGATGTTTAAAAAAAACCCATGGTATTATTTCCCAAGCGTTGTTTTTATTGAGCAAGCATTAAGAGTTGGTGTACATGGGAAAGAATATTATAACCTATTTTTGTTGTGCGTACATATGTCAAGTTGGCCCAGAAGAAGTTTCAAATTTTAGGTTGTTTTTCTGTATCCTTTAGTGCTAATCCCTTTTCACATGATAAAGAGAATTTTATTCTTCCCTTTTTCTTTTATAAGATATAATTCAATATTTTTCAATTATTCCTAAGAAATTTTCATGCCTACAAAGGGAAAAGCCAGGGCCAGATTTTTACTTCATTACCTTGACAAATGTAATCCCATCATAAATCATAACAATAAATGAAAAGTTAGCTTCTCCTGTAAGAGAAATAATCGTGTGGGACCATTGTATTAATACTCTTGAAATTTGATTTTTTTAACAGTTAACTGTTATATTGATGAAAGACATCTGTTAACCAGGAGAAAATAATAATAATAATTATTATTATTATAACAGAGGCTAGCAATTACTGAGCACTGTACTAAGTATTTTACCCATATTATTTCAATTACCCTATCAGTCTTATGACATAGATACTATTATTGTCCCTCTTTTGCAGATGATGAAACTGTGGCTCAGAGGGGCAAGTTACTTAAGGTCAAACATCTATTAAGTAGCAGAGCAGGAATTAGAACCCAGGTTAATTGGGCTGCAAGATTCACACTTCTAACTATTCCACTTTACTGACATTGACTGATTTGAATCCATTTCTCTCAATCAAACATTTATTCAAAAGATATTGTGAGCACTGCAAAGTACAGCATGGGGGAATAAAAATTACACACCCTCTCTGTGCATTTATAATCTAGCTGAGGAATTTCACAATAATCAAGAGAAGTGTTTTCTAAATATTCATATACCATTTCTCTGTTGTCATAGCTGTGCATCACATGAAAGGCTTCCCCCCTCTAACCTTTGTCCTCTGAACTTGGCTTACACACTCAAATCTCTCAACTGTGTTCAACAAAAGCTAAAAAATGACTCAAAAATGGTATTTTCATGATCTTTTTTTCTTATTAGAGAAATTGTGGGTTGACAGAACAATGATTCATAAAATACAGGATTCCCATATATGACCTATTATTAACACCTTGAATTAGTGTGAAACATTTGTTACAATTGATGATAGCACATTTTTATAATTGTATTGTTAACTATAGTCCATGGTTTAACCTAGGGTAGTGTAGTGTAGTTCCATGGATTTAAAAAAAAATTATTGTTACCATATATACAATCTAATATTTCCCCCTTTAATCACATTCATATATATATTTCAGTGCTGTTAATTGTGTTCACTATGTGGTGTTGCCATCACCACCATCCATTAACAAAACATTTCCATCATTCCAAATAGGAAACCTGTACATTTTAAGTCTTAACTTCCCATTCTCTATTCCTATCCTGTTCCACAGTAACCTATAGTCTAGATTCTGACTCTATGAGTTTGCTTTTTATAATTATTTCAAATCAGTGAGAGCATACAATATTTGTCCTTTCGTGTCTGGCTCATTTCACTCAACATGATGTTTCTAAGGTTCATCCATGTTGTCACATGTATCAGGACTTCATTTCTTTTTATGGCTGAATAATATTCCATTGTATGGATATATTACATTTTAAAAATCCATTCATCAGTTGATGGACACTTGGGTTACTTCCATCTTTTGGAAATTGTGAACAATGCTGCTATGATCATTGCTGTTTTAGTTTCCTAGGCTGCTCAAAGTACTGCTAACAGTACTCCTAGCAGCTAGGGCAAGAAGTTTTTCATTGAAGGGGCATTGGAGTACATCACAGTCTACCACATGCACTTTAAACATGAAATGGGTTGGCTTTAAACAATGGGAATTTATTAGCATACAGTTTGAGGCCACGAGAATGTCCAAATCAAGGCATCATCAAGGTGATGCTTTCTTCCCAAAGACTGGCTGCTGGCGACCCTTGGCTCCTCTGCCACATGACAAGGCACATGGCGGTGTCTGCTGGTCTCTCCCTTCTCTTCTGGGTTTCATTGCTTTCATCTTCTTGCTTCCATGGCTTTCCTTTCTCTCTGTGTATTTATTTCATTTATAAAGGACTCCAGTAAGAGCATTGAGAACCATCCTGAATCAGGTGGGTCATGCCTTAACTGAAGCAACCTCATCAAAAGGTTCTATTTACAATGGGTCTACACCCACAGGAATGGATTAAACTTAAGAACATGTCTTTCTGGGGGAACACACAGCTTCAAACTGCCACATTTGGTGTGCAAATATCTGTTCCAATCCCTGCTTTCAATTCTTTTTGGTGTATACCTAGTAGGGGTATTGCCAGGTCATATGGTAATTTTATGCTTAGGTTTCTGAGGGACTGCCAAACGGTCTTCCACAGCAGTTGCACCATTTTATATCGCCACTAGCAATGTGTGAGTGTTCCTAATTCTCTGCTTCTTTTCCAACACTTGTTCTTTTCCATGTTTTAAAAATAGCAGCCATTCTAATGGGTGTGAAATGGCATCTCATTGTGGGTCTAATTTGCATTTCCCTGTTGACTAATGATGTTGAGCATCTTTCATGTGCTTCTGGCCATTTGTATATCATCTTTGGAGAGATGTCTATTCAAGTCTTAGGCCCATTTAAAAAAATATATATATATATATTTAAAGAAGCTTTAGATTACATAAATGTTACATCAAAAATTTAAGGAATGGGAGCCAGTGTAGCTCAAGTGGTTGGGCACTGGCATACCGCATTCGAGGTCCCAGGTTCAATACCCAGCCTTTGTACCTAAAAAATAAAAAAATAGATGATTCCCACATAACCCACTCCCTACCCCTCCCACACTTTCCCCTATGAACATCTTTCATTAGTGTGGTACATTTGTTACAACTCATGAACACATATTGAAGCATTGCTGCTAACCATGAACTATAGTTTATATTATACTTTATACTTTGCCCCATACAATTTTATAGGTTTTGACAAAATGAATTATGGCCTGTATCTGTCATTGCAATGTCATGCAGGACAATTCCAGTATCCCCAAAATGTCCCCATGTTACACCTATTCTTCCTTCTCCCTCCCCTTAGAATCTCTGGTGGCCACTGCCTTTATATCAATGATACAAGTTCTTCCATTGCTAGAATAATAAGTCTATAATAATGTATTTGTTAAAAAGATTTATTTTCTTCATTTATTCCACCCCACCTTTGCCACTTGTGCTTGCTGTCTGCTCTCTGTGTCTATTTGCTGCACGTTTTTCTGTGTCTGCTTGTCTCCCTTTGTTGTATCATTTTACTATGCTAGCTCTCTGCGGGCACAGGCTGTCAGCTCTCCGCGGGTGTGGCCCAGCTTGCCTTCACCAGGAGGACCCTGGAATTGAACCTGGGGCCTCCCATATGTTAGACAGGAGCCCAATTGCTTGAGCCACATCTGCTTTCCATGTTCATGTATTTTTGAAGAGATGTCTATTCAAGTCTTTGGCCCAGTTTTAAATTGGTTTGTTCATGTATTTTTGAGAGATGATTTAATATTTTGGTTGATGCAATACAGAATTGAAGAGTGATATTGATGATTTATTTCATTATTGTGTCATCCTTCTACATAATTCCATAATTCTTCCATTTTCTTATTCTCTTATTCTCTTTTTTATCATAGTTGAGAATAATTGATCAAAAATGATGAAATAATTCCTAATATGATAAATACTAAAATAAAAGAAAAAATACTAAACTATTTCAAGATATAGGAAAAATGATGATATTAATATTCCATAATTTATATTAGAATTTATAAGGGTCCATTGAATACATATAGTAATTGTATTTTAATCTATGAATTTTAATCTATTAAAAATAAAAAAAGCAAATTTTCCCTTTGTTTTTTTTGAAGAACTTTAAGAAAAACTTCTTAGAGGAAGAGGTCTAAGAAAAATCAATGCCTACAAATGGTTATAACTGCTCAAAAAAGAAACTAAAAAACAAAAATAAATGAGCCCAATAGACAATTAACTTATACTAGGGTTAAGTTTCACAACAATCTTATGAGATAGATACTATTATTATCCCTTTTTACAGATCAGAAAACTCAGTGTTCAGAATTATTAAGAAACTTGCATTGAGGATTTGAATCCAGGCAGTCCAACTCTAGAACCATGCTCGTAATCACTTACTAGTATAGTTCCCAAGACCAATTAGTCCCTCTGTTTTAATACCTATCATCCTGTAGTTTCCCTTAAAAATATAGGCTTCTTCTTATACCGTAAGGAGAGAAACCATGTTTGTTTTGCCAAACACAGTATCTCATTGTACATAGCCTAGTGCCCAGCATTCTCAGTAAATAGCAATTGCATTTAAAGAATGAACAGTGATTAATCATTATGCTTAGCATTCAATTCATTAGAATGGGAAAAAGTATCTAAACACTTTATCTATTGAGAACATACTCTGTGCAGAGCAAGCTGTACACTGTGGGATAAAAAGACCAAGGCATGATCCCTGCCTTCAAGGAATCTCCAATCTAGATGGGATGTGGAGCAGAGAGAGAAAAGACAGAAGTATAAAAATGAGGGTTCTTTTTTTTTTTCAGGGGCAGAGAAAATTTCCCCATCTATCTATTTTACCCCTTCAAGGATTTTTAGAAGGAAATATTTATGTTCTCCTTTTCCTAATCCATCATCTATTTCAAGAAATTCTTTCAACCTAAATCTTATATAACTAATTCGAATATATATCCTCGTTTTCTGTTCTGGGAGACTAGGAACTGGTGGTGAATGTTCATATTCAGGCTTTGAGGATCCTTATCAAGTCACATTTCAGTCTTCTTTTTTTCTGAGCTACATAATATTTTTAAAGTTTTCATTGTAAGTTTTATTTTCCTATCCTCCAGTCATAATTACTGCTCTCCCCTGTATTATCTCAAAGATTTCCAGGTTTCTTTTAAGTTGTGAAGCTGAGAATTGGCCAGGTTCCTTAAAATAGGATAATTATTTTACTATTTCTGCCTATCTCCCTTTCTTCTTTCCCCCTTACTTTTCTTTTTTAATGTTCTATTTTACAGACACTTTAGAATCAAAATTTCCTCTAACTGATAGTAGCTTATCGTTATCTTTGCACAAGTAATACGTCCTCTGTGGTGATTTGTTACTTTGCTGACACCCCAGTGAACCATACCTCTTGGGATTCATGACCCTGTGTAATCTTCTCATCTTGAATTTACACTGGCCCTGAGACCTGCTTCACCCAACAGAATGTAGAAGTGACACCATCAGCTTTCTGGGGGGAGCCAAGTCTCACTACCTGAGATGGCCAGGCTGTGAACAGTTGTTTGCCACATGATCTCTCCATGAATCCAACCTAATCACATGGAGAGGCCATGTGGAAGAACCACAACCCTAGCTAACAGCCCCAGCTGGTGTCCTACTTGACATCTTGTACCAACTTTCCTGCCATACGAGTGAGGCCATCCTGGAAGCAGATCTGCTAGTCATAGTGGTGTCACCCCAACTGATGATTCTATGAGAAGCAGAGACAATCTATTCTTGCCCAGTCCTGTCCAAATTGCAAAAGTGTGAGCAAATAAAATTTTTTTAGGACATTGATTTTGGGGGTAGTTTGTTGCATAACAAGAGTGAATTGAAATACCTTCTTTGGGCAAATCTTAGTTTTCTCATTTGTAAAATGAAGAAGTTGGACAAGATGCTATCTATATTTTACAGAAATCTGTATTGTTTAGAGTGTGGCCCACCGTGTTCCATTGCTGTTCATCTGCCTATAGCTGTACTTTGGTCCTATAGATACTAATTTGTGACTATCTTGCTGAAATTTATTCTATTTTATTTTGTTTTGTTTTCTTTTCTCTTAGACCCTTGTCTCTAACTTGCCAGAGTCATTCTAAATACTAATTTTGTCCTCCAGAGTGCTACTACTGCTCTCAGATTGGTTGTGTATCCATTTTATGTATTTGCCTTCTACTGCATCATTTCTTTCAGCAGCCTCACAGCTGCATTCTCACAGTTGGACTTGCTGATTCATTGTCTTTTTTTGGCCCTCAGAAAGTCCTACTGGCATAGTTTCTAGAATCCTGAAACTTGCTTTTCCCACCATTTTGCTATTTCTGGCCCAAGCATACTCCTAAATGGGTCACTATTCCAAAATATAGCATACCCAATCCTGCCTTGTGAATAATATGTGCTATTAGAAAGTTAATGAGAAAAACACTTTTCTTTTTTGGTGGTGTCTTGGCTTAGAATATTCTAAAGTAATCATCATCAATTATTTATGCCTCAAGACTTTTGTGATAGGGATGTGAAGCTAGTAATTCTTTCTTCACATCACTTAAATTCATTGCTGTGAACATTACAGTCCCATTTTCTATGCACATCTGCTCTCCTTGAGCTGAACTCATTCCAGAAGAAATATGTTTCCTAATAAATATTCTTCCGTCATTTTAAAGGAACTTTAAGCTCGGAGAGTGTTAAAGTAATTGATTCTCAGCATTTTTCAAACAACTTTCAATTTTAGCCACTGCTAGCCATCTGTTTTCTTCACTTCATAAAGAGATCCAAACATAGCCTAGAGTCATCATGAGTAATCTTAACAGGCTCACTGGAGCATATGTTATAACCCCAGTCTTCCCAGGATTTTAAAGTGCTTTAGAAAAGAACTACATGGCATATTAGAGGCTACTTGCCCTTACTTATAGAGGATAGAATATCTAGGAAATAAACATGTTATCGGTTGGTAATTCAGCAAAAAGAAGAGTTAAATTGTGGGACAGGCAGACTGCAGGGTTAAGACATCACAAAGTCCCATGATGCAAGGTTACTCGTTCCAGGGAAGAAGGCCACTGCTTCCTCTCCAATTGGAAAAGCACGGGTGGCCACAGACCTCCTAAAACATATGTCTAAAAACTTTCTGGGGCAATATAATTTACATGACTGTGTGCTTTCCTACTGTAGGGGGCACTTTCTGTTTGTTTAGCATCCCTTCCTTTCAGGAATTGCCTGTCCTTTACTTTCTGTGATTCTAATAGGCTGTAATTCCCGGGGCCTCGCTCATTTGGCAATAGGATAGCACATCAGCCAGGGTTGGCCAGTCATACTAGCCCCTTCTTCTAGACACAGTGATTGGTCTAGGAATGGGCCAATTGATCAAAGAAGACCCAATAAGAGACCTTCACTGAATTGATAGATGGGTGATGGTAGGGAGGATTTCTCCTGCAGAAGTTGCTAGATTAGGATGTAGCATGGAGCTGCATATAGTAATCTTCCCAAGCCACAGGGAGTCTGTCTTATAGTAAGAGTAAACTAACCCACCGAGGCAGAGTGGAGACAGAGAAACGAAGGGTTCCAAAATCAGTTTGGTCCCTGGATACAGATGTTTTTGAACTTTCCAGAAAACTCTTGAAACTCAAGAAAACTTGCTCTTTTGCTAAAGCTAATTGAAATTAGGTTTGTGTCATTTGCAATCCAGCAGTCATAATTAATATCAACCTTTTTAGAAGGGATATTTATACAACCTTAAAATAGCTCTATTCTTTGAAATGTAAATGACAGTTGTTGAAACTTTAGAATAGAATTTTCATTTAATTTGGTAATTTTTCAGAAGGTGAGATTGCCAGAGCTGGAAGTGATTTTCTTCATCCAGACAGGTAAAGCCTTGTTTGAAAAGATTCTCCATCTCAATCTTCTTTCAAAAAAGTGTATGTTACTTTCTGTGAGGCTTTAGATACTAGTCCATTGGGTAGCCCAAGGACTATAATTGTAGTTACACTTTAGCCTGAAATATTAGGAATATAGGACTCAGAGATGTAGTTGGGAATCAAGGACCTCTGGCCAGTGTACCTCTTTAGGAATGTCCTCTGGGGATAGGCAATGTTGATTTCAGGACATACTGATGATGTGATAGATGAGTCCACTGAGGATAAGCTATTTTCTGATGGGTGTGCAAGGAGCAGTGAGAAGGACACTTCTAAGCACAGATGATCAGTAAACAGTAAACTTGTGTTTAGTTCATCTGCAACTCACAGCTTTGTAATTAAGTGTTTTCACCCTTACTGAGCAAATGGACATAATCCTCTGAGGTTTTCCAGGTCTAAGAATGTCTCCTCCTTCCTTCTACTTCTTGCTTCTCTACCTTTTAAACTGAATTTTATCTTTTCACTTTGGTTATTTTTTTTCAGTTTAAATTCTGTCTGAATAGTTAAGGTATCTTAAATGCATTTTGGAAGTACAATACAAATACATACATACATACTAGATAAGGCTGGAGACTTCTGGCCAAATAGGAGGAAATACTAAGTGAAATGTGCATTGCATCTGGATTCATATCCTTAAAAATCAGCAAGCACATTAGAAAATCTAATAAAAATGACCCTTTTGATAAATATTTAAACTAAATTAATCAAATTTTATTGAATACCTCAGTGCAAGGAATCATGGCAAATATTGATAATTTGAGAAGATGAAAAGGATTTGATTTTTAGCGTTTAACCAATTTAGTAAGGGAGATAGACTCAATTTCTCACATGGGCAGAAGTAATACTTCTTCTCTTAGGCTCTCATTGCACCTATCTTTATTACAGCACATTTAACTATTTCTTTAGGAATCCATGTCTTCCTTTTGAATAAAAACTCTCCAATAAATTGATTGTCTTATTCATTTTTATTTTCTCAGTGCCTAATATTGTACCTGGCACAGTAGGTATTTAATAAAAGCTTGATGTTGATACAACTCACAGAAAATGCAAATCAAATTGATTTAAACAATGAGGGAATATGTTCGCTTACTAAGAGGAACTTCAGTGGCAGGATGAGCTCCCGTGTTGGTAGATCCAGAGGTTTCAATATGTCCTCAAAGAGGTTTTTTATATTGTTCCGTTCTGCTTTAACCCTCAGGCTGGTTCCTCTCGTTGGAGAATGGCTGCTGGAGCAATTAGGCTGCTTGCTAACTTGTTGGCATGTGACAGGAGAAAGAGAGGGTGTCTGAGATTTTTTCTTAGAAGAGAAGGACACTTTCCCAGAATTATCCAGAAAATCTCACCTCACATCTCATTGGTTAGAATTGAGTGACATATCATTCTTCCTGGTAAGAGGAATAGGAGTCTCCTTAATCAGGTTCATCAACCTCAGCACTATTGGCATTCTGGGCTGGATAATTTTTTTGTTTTGGAGGATGGTCCTGTTCATTGTAGGATGTTTAACAGCATCGCTGGCTTCTAACCACTAGTTACCAATAGAACCTGCTTCCTACCCCCACCCCCAGGTTGTGACAACCAAA
>PVKH010014756.1:0-16360 GCA_004027955.1 Chaetophractus vellerosus
CTGTTTGGGGTGCACTGCCCTTCCTGGGCAAGTACATCCATCTCTCTCTCAATAGCATTGGCATATTTTCAGCCATTATTTCTTCAACCACTTCTTCTTTCACCTTTCCCTTCTCTTCTCTTTCTGGGATGCCTATAATGCACATGTTTCTGCATTTTGCATCGCCTTTCAAATCTCAATGTCCCTGCAGGATTTTTTCTAATATTTTTTCTATCTGTTCTACTATCTGTTTCATTTCAGATATACTGTCTTCCAATTTGCTAATTCTTTCTTCTGTCTGTTCAGATCTGCTGATACATGCTTCCATGTCTTTTTTATTTCTTGGAATTTTCCATTCATCACCATTGTATCCATTTTCTTTTTATGTATGTTTACAATTTCTTCAGTATGTTTTCCCCATGTGATCTCAATACCCATAATCTCTTCCTTCACTTCATTAAGTTAGTGCATGATATTTTTTTGGACAGATTTAATTAGTTGTTCAATGTTCTGAAACTCTTTTTGGAATTTCTTTGTATAATTTCAATCTTTCTGAATTCATTTAGCATTTGTTCATTGGCCTGGGCCATGTCTTCCTGTTTCATAGTATGATTTGTAAATTTTTGTTGCTATCTGGTCATCTTTTTATCTTAATGGGTTTATTCAGTTTATTAGCTTCTCTCTTTACTCTAGGGTCTTATTCAATTGCTGTTTTGTGTGTGTGTGTTAAGTTTTCTCTTTGACACTTTGTTCTTCTTATTCTATTTCTTTGCTGTTCTTTATGTTCCATTGAAGGAAAAAATTAGGGCTAGAGGAAGTGAAAGATGTAAGAAGGGTAAAAGGATAATAGTAATAATAACAGTAATTATTGGAAAAGAAACCATATAAGACCTTGGAACATGAATATTTAACTCATGTAAGCAGTGTAGAGTAATAAGATTAAAAAAGTGGAGTACCAAAAATGAAATGGGAAACTAATAGAGAAAAATATATGTAATGAAATAAAAGGTCAATGATGAGGAGCGAGGGAAAGAGAGGAGCAAAGACAAAAAGAAGGAAAGTTAATAAAAGAAAGGAAACAGGCTAGAGGAGATAGAAATAAAAACCAGAAAAACTTAGTACTAATTAATGAAAGGTGGAATGTAAGAAAAACAACAAAAAGCAGAAGATAGAAAGATGAAGGAAAGAAAAGAGATATCATTGGTAGACAAAATTGGTATGCACAGAAAATGGGACATCAAGGAAGAGGAAATACAATAACCAAGAATCAATCCAGCAACACCTTGACGAATTTATCTCTTTGTCTAGCTCCCTCCAGATCAATGCCCTGAAACCTTCTCCTCTGTGAGTTCCCAAAACATATCCCTCAGGCAGGATCTTGCCCCCATTGAGCTGTTTTTTGTTAAGAGAGTTCTATCTGTGTTCCTTTGAAAGTAAAAAAAATTAGAAGCAGAGAAAAGGAAAGAGATAGGAAGACTAAAAGAATAATAGTAATGATAATAGTAAAGGTTAGGAGAGCAGCCATACAAGACATAGGAAACTGAAAAATTAACACAAGTAAGAAGCACAGAGGAATACGATTAGGAAAGTGGAAAAGAAACAATGAAACAAGAAACAGAATAGAGAACGAATATACAGAATGAATTTAAAGTCTGGAATGGCAAGAAGAGGGGAAGTGAAAAGAGAAGAGAGAGAAGGGAAAATGTGAAAAAAAGAAAGTAAACAGAGAAAAAAGGAGAGAGGGAGAAATACAAATAAGAAAAGATGGAGACAAAATAAAAGAAGTGGAATGAAAGAACAATGGAAAACAAAAGATATAAAGATGAAGGAGTGAAAAGAAATAGCATAGGTAGAATAGATCATTAAAAATGATCTATTTTTAGGAAATAGATCATAGGAAATAGATCAAAGGAAAAAATGAAAAAAAAGGTAAAACAAGCAGAGACATAAAGGAAGAGGATACATAACAAGTAATAAACAGGACAGCAGTGGCTTATTTAAAAACAAAAAAGGAGATAGAAGAAATAGAAATAAAATAAACATGGAAAAATAGCCTTCACTCTTAGACCCCTAAGGCTCTTCTCAGGCAGCTTATGTTCCTCAATCACTCACCCTGCAGCCTACACTTTGCAGGTTTTGAAATGAGTTTTAGTGAGTCAAGGAAGGGAAATAAAAGAAAAGGAACCCCCTCCTTTTTTTTTTTTTTTGAAAAAATAAGAGATCCAAGAAAAGCTAATACAAAGAAAATGTCTATGTGTTCCCTGTCATAAAGTTACAGGGGATGCCTGATAACCTGGTGAATCACTTTTCAAGGAAGAGTCAGGAATCAAACCAGGGTCTTCATATATACTAGGCAGGAATTCTTACACTGAGCTAGTCTGGGTCCTTGGGCTGATCAGCCTTTCAGAAGCTTAACCACCCCTTTTCCCTCAATCAGTTTAGATCCTCTGCAGTCTGCTGGGGTGGTACTGATCACTGCTTGTCTCTGCCTCCTCACTGATGTAATTCCTCTCTTTACCTAGGTGGCTGTGCATGACCACCTGTCTGAGGTGATGCCCCTTCCCTCTTCCTGTTGAGTTGGGGTCCCTTCTCATATTCAAGAGAGTCTCAGCTGGCTGAACTTGCCAAAATAAATCACTCTACACTCCCCAGACCCCTCTTCCTCACAGGGAATCTGCTGTCACACTCTCATTTGAATTAGGGGGCTAGAGTCTCCATCTAGTCTGTCCACACTGAGGCCTGAGTATGTGTGCCCTTTCCAGCCACTGAGGTAAGCAACCTACGATTATTCTTAGCTTCCCTCTCTGTCCAATACCCTCCTAGATGGCTCAGAGCACCTTCCTGTGGAGGTGCTCTGCTCCACTCTCAGATACAATTTACCAAGAGTTTTACCCACACTTAATATCTTGAAGGTGGGGGAGGGGAGTTCTTCCCAGCTGCCAGGAGGTTTAATAAATCAAGATTACTTGTTTTGGCTTCTTCATGTCTCTGACCTTCACTCTTCTAGGAGTTGCTAAGCAGAGTCCTGGTTTGCTGTGCACCAAAGCAGATCCCCACAGCAGCCTCTGGCTTTTTCTTTGTTGTTTTAGTGAGAGCTAAGCCTTATCGGCCTAACCCATCTGCTATGTTTCCACAATTCTCCTGGAGTGAAATTTTTATGTTGTCTTTTATCATTAACAGAATTTAATGAAATAATTAGTAAAATGCATGTTTTTGTGGTTTTGTTTCAAAGTATCACAGCTACTCAACTAGGACTTGTAGCACCACCTTAAAGAAATGTGCACTTCAGAAACCTTCCCTGGTCAATTCAACAGTAGGACAAATGTATCCAAGATTATCTTGCTTACAGTAGACATTAAAACCTACCTGTCTGTCTTAATCAATTGTTTAGAGAATGATAATATCATGCTTGTATTCCTATAACTGGTATTCACATTTAGGTGTTTTTAAAAGGGAAAAACATCATATAGAGAAATCATTTATATTTTTACTGAAAATCTTTTAGTTAATCAAAAATTTACTTTCAATTGCTAGTAATTAATAATTGAAGGCATGTAATATCCATTTTCAAATATATAAAAATAAGTGTATTACCTACATGAAATATATGCATCTATATTTGATTCCATCCATCTACATATCATCTATCTATCTATCTATGTATATATCTAAACACATATCTATTATGGGTTTCCTTAATAGGTAACCAAACACTGATTGATTCATTCATCCACAAATGATTAGTAATTAACACATCTATAAAAATGACACAAATCCCCTCCACACAAATATATATATATATAGCATTAGATATAACTTTTTGAAATTTTTACCTCTAATAATTATTGAATTCAATAGTTAATAAATGAATCCTGCTTTCAATTCTGTCCAGTTTAAATTCATACATCAACTAAGAAACAAATGGACTCAATGGTTCAATGGTCTTCAGCTCAACAAAAAAAAGATTTTTTACCTAACTCTTCCCGCTCCTGATCATAAGTCAGCTAAGGCAGCCAGAGAGCACCTTGGGTAAATGTTCCTCAAACCTCTTTCTATTGTTAAGGTCAGGAAGGAAAAGTTGAATGGGACATAAAGGATACACAAATGGAGGGAGTAAGGGGGTTCTTACTTCAGCTCAGCATTGCTGTGTTCTCAAAGATTGCCCAAGGCCAAAATAATCCATATTCATTTGGATTTTGTGGAAGCAATATATTTACTGGAACATTTTTTATCATTCACCTCACCCCCTAGACCCCACCCATTTTATTTGTGATTATAACCATCTCTGAGAAAGTAATGACTTAATCAGGGTGTTGCTCCAAAATGGCCAAAGCAGAATGGAACACAGGACCTTCCCACTAACCTGGGCCCAATCCCACTACACAATTGACTTCATAGGAGTATCCTAGTTCCAAATCCACCCCCTCCATACACTTCATTATTTCAATCAAATCAGTTGTAAACCAAGTTAAAAGAAATGGAAAGAAATACATTCTCTATGGAATGATGAGTAATGGTATGAAGGAGACATGAGTCCTACTTATGTTCTGGCACAGTCTTACTATTTGAAATGAGGGAACTACAAATAAATTTGAGCTTCATTTTCCCAAACATAAACTGAAACTCAATGACATGACCTCTGCTGCCCAACCATCTCTTACAGCATTTAATCATCATCTACAAAGGAACCTCCTTAGACATATCATTGCATTGTCTCTGGATGATACTCACTCCTGCACAGAGTTACCTCTCCTTCCACTTATACCAGGGGAGGGAGTCCAACACGGGTCAAAACCCAAAATATCAATGAATTGCTTTGTTTTCCAACCCCAAACTGATCTTGGGCACATTGAAAACTCATTAAAAGACTAAAAAGCAAAGCAAACTGTGCTAAGTAATTTTGTTTTCTGTTTCTATTTGACAACATATTTGCAAAGAATAATTACAAATAGAACAATCAAATCCCTTTAATCAAATACTTATATTGATGATTTTCTCACAAATATAATCACTGGCTGAAATAATTGGTTACATTAATCTCATGCAAATAAATTCATTTATTTGTGTTTAAAAATTATTAGTGTTTAAAAATTTCAGCAGTGCAAGAGCAGTAATTATGATACCTGCCTGTGTTTATCAAGAGAAGAAATTGCCTAATTAAGTGTATAAACTCAGTGATGGAGAGAAGATACAGAAAATATCAAGGAGAGAATCTACTCCACTACTTGCCTGAAGAGTGGGCTCATTGTTTCTGGAGTGGATTGGCTTTCAGAGAAAACCTTGGAAATGCTAGCCTCAGGTGGATTCAGAACCTTCTCTTGCTCAAATGTCATGATACCTCCTGAAGAGAATCCAGAATGTTCAATGGATGTTAATAGGAATAAAAGTCCATGGAAAACTGTGAGCATGAGCAATATACAGATTTTAATTAAGACAGTAAGGAAAAGTTGACAGTGAACATGCAAAAAATTCAAATGATTTGAAATTTCAAATTTAAAAGAACAAAGATTGATAAAGTCCCAACCTCAGATATTTAAGGAGACACAGGAAATAATATGATAGTATTATTCATTGCTTTAGTTCATCACTAGGAAATTACTATGCTTAGTTATTTTGCAACCCTAACAAATAGGCACATACCTAATTTATTTTGCAGTAATAGCAGCCTATTTTCACACTGAATCTAAGCTATCAGAAAACTATGAGCTTAACACAGACAATCCTTATGCTTCACAGTGTCATAACTATCAAAATTATTTGTGAGCTGCTTCAGAATCCATATTACTTTAGCCAAGCCACTTGCCTCAACACTCTCATTTGGCCTTGTTAATTAGCAGCTTTCCAGCCCTGAAGCATACATTTCCCTAGAGGGCAAATGCTACATCTGCAGCCACAGCTCCTGCCATCCACCTATGTCACCATAAACCCACAACAGTTCCCACGTGATAAGCTTATCCCTCCTCCTTTAAACCCCATTCCCTTCATGTTATCACAAATGCTTGCTGTGAACTCACCAATCCTTGTTTCCTGTGGGAAACCTCCTGATCTTCACCCTGAACCATAGTAATGGCATAAACTCAGGGGCCCTTCTTGTCCTAATTGTTGCTCCCCACCTGCTGGTTGAGCTACCTAAATCTATCACACTTCCTGTCAACCACTCCTGTCTCCCTACTCTCTGGGACATCTTAGTAACAAAAGATCCTTCCTTATGCATTTTCACCTATGTTGTACCTGACCTCCATCCACCATGACCCCAGTTAAAATCCATTTTAACAAATTTGAAACAAGTGGTGCAGCAAGCATGATGTGCTGAAGAATGATTCCTTTGAGCTGCTCTTGACTTACTAACTGGCTATCTCATATAGATAATCTTATATGGGAAGGGTCTGTGCCTCCCTGTCATACATCTGTGCTGCTTTGTGCCACTGCCTGTTTCCCCTGCTGGATGTTCCCTAAGTTTATGACACCAAACTTGTGGTCCCATAATCAGAGACTTCCCAAGATCCATAAAAGTCCAGCCCTACTATGGCAAGAGGGAAAACTCTGTGGTTTCTAGCATTACCCTAAACAGTTACAACTGGTGTCAGATGAGACAGACACTGGGCAACAATGGCTACATAACAAGTCTTCTTGCAGTTCCCACAGTAGGAACTTGAAAGGTGGGAGATATGTGTCCAAGCCTGAGCTGTGACTAGAGAGTGAGGTGACTAGGGCTAAACACTCATGGGTCAAAAGGGTGAGTATTGGACCTCCTCGTGCCTGGACCACAGCTGCTGGGTGACTGCTGTAGGAATCCCCAACCACTGTGTGTGTGGACCTTGCATCCAGGTCTGAAACCCACCCCTAGCATTGGGGTCACCCCTCCATGGGAAGCATAATGGCACACTACATATCAACAGTACTGCAAGGGTCTGCCTTCTACCATCCTTATGTTGCTACTACTGCTTACTCCGCTGCTGACACTATTCATTCCCCATCCTCATGGGATATAGAGGTTCTAATCTGATGCAAGGCAGCTAAGTAACTACTGTGCAAAAAAATAAAGGGGACTGAGCATATTATGCCAGCATGCCCTATGACACCAGAGGAAGTTCCTAAACTGTTTAAGAGATCTAAGACTCCTGAAGAACTGATGCATATACCTTGTGGACATTATGTTGAGTGAAATAAGCAAGATGCAATAGGACAAATACTGTATGACCTCACTATTATGAACTAAGTATAGTGCAGACATATGGCAGTATAGAAGGGAAGATAGGTTACCAGAAGATGGAATAGGAGCAGAGAATGGTGAGCCAATTCTTAATCTGCATAGAATTTATAATTAGGCTGATTGTAATGGTTAGGAAATGGATGGAGGTGATGGTGGAACAGTTATGTAGGTGTAATTAACAGCACTTAAGTGTGTGTGAATGAATAGGGCTGAAAGGGGAAGTTTGAGGCTATATATGTTGCTCAAAGGAAAGTTAGAAGATAAAAATGGGGAACTGTATGACACAGTAAACTCTGGGGTGGCTAATTGTTGTTGCTAATAATACAAATATAAGAAAGTTCTTTCAAGGGCTGGCTGTAGCCTAGTGGATAGGGCACTGGTTCACCACATGGGAGGCCCCAGGTTTGGTTCCTGGGGACCTCTCTGGGTGGGCAGACCACCTTGAGAAGGGCAAGCTGCCATGGGCAGGGCAGAGCCACTGTGGGCAGGGCAAAAAGCCACTGTGGGCAGGGCAAGCTGCCCACAAACAGGGCAAGCTGCCCATGAACAGAGCAAAGCCACCAGCGAATGGAAGCAAAAGCCACCTGTGAACGGAGCAGAGCCGCCTGTGCAGTGAGCTGACTCTGTGCATCCCCACAACAGGGGGAGACAGAGCAGACACAGAAGAACATAAATATGAACACAGCAAGAGCAAGCAGAAAGGGGGGGAATATGTAACCAAAAAAACAAAGAAAGTTCTTTCAAGAGCTATAATAAAGGTGCATCACAAGTATAGGATATTGACAGTAGAGGGTATGACAGTTTGATATTATTTATGTAACCCCAAAAAGAAAAAGATTATGTTTGTAAACTGGTCTATTCCTCTCACTATGATACCCACTGAATGCATTAGATTCAGCTGATGTGTTTTGATTAAATTACCTGTTAAGATTAGAGTTTGATTTGACCACATCAGTAGGGCATGACTCAGGGTTGAGTCCCTACCCTCTTGGGCTTATATAAATGAACACTCACTCTAGAAGACACTCAGAGAGAGAGCACAAAAGAAAGGGAAGAGGGGAGAACTTTGTCAGTTTTGATCCTCAAGCCCTGGGGAGAGATGAGCCATTTGCCTGATATTTTCCAGCTGAAGAGAAGAGAGCAGCTGATAAGGCCTGGAAGGAAATGAGCCCTATGTCAGTTGATATAGGAAGCCCTGAGAGACAAGCCTTATGCCAGCCTACAGCTGAGATCAGAAAAACCTGGACCCATGGAACCTTAAGAGTGACAAGGTCCAAGAGACCAGGCAGAGATTGCCCACCATCTTGCTTCAACATGTGGCAACAGACTTTGGTGAGAAAGCAGCATTGAGTTGGACTCTTTAGGGCCTTATAACTGTAAGCTTTTATCCCAAGTAAATACCTTTTATAAAAGCCAACAGATTTCTGGTACTTTGCTTCAGCACCCCTTTGGCTGAGTAATACACATGATATATGTGGAAAATGCATCTAAGACATACTTCTATTGGGTATAAATCCATTATTGTTGCCATAGGTATGTTTTCTAGGTAGAGACAAAGTAGCTAACAAAATATTAAACTTCCATACTTGGCATGTCCTACCATTTTCTCCAAAAAAATGGCAAAAATCTCTGGAAATAGAAGCCTTGTTCAATAAAAGAAAATAGGCCAATACACCAAGCCCTATAACTTAATGCTTGCACTTATGATCCTTATCCCTGCAATAATAAAATCAGGCCTAATAATAATTAGTGACAACTTCCTTGTTACTCAATTGTTGTCTCCCTCTAAGCAAAATCTGCAAATAAACTCTCTACCTTCCCCCCAACATGGGACATGGTTCTCTGGGATAAGCCTCAGCCTCCCTGGCATGGAGGGATTATTACCAAGCATTAATCACTGATGCATTTGGGAAAAAGACCTTAACCAAAAGGGGAAATATTAAGTAAAACAGAGTATTTTATGGCTAAGAGATTTGAACGTGAATTGGGAAGTCATTCCAGAGATTACACATATGCAGGTCTCAGGCAGATTTCACAAACTGCCATAGTAAACAAAGCCTCAATCAAAAGTATGAGCTCCTGAGGACTCTAGAGCTCATAGTATCTTGAGGCTCAGGATGGAGTGGAGTTACTGGCAGGACATAAGGGCACTCACAACAGAGTCACATATCCTGTCTTATACTACAGGCCATAGAGGGATATGATAAATGGGACCCTGGGGATTGTGCTTGCCAGTCAACAAACAAATGCAACAATAATACCTGAAACAAGGCACTGTGGGGATCCTGTCTATAATCCAAGTTCTCCCCAAAGGGGAAGAATTTATACCAATATTTCTCCATATAATAATCCTTTTTGACCAGTTTTTCAAGTCTTCTCCATTGAAGGGTGATCAGTCATCAAGTATATCAACATTAATACACAAATTCTGTTCATTGAAGTTTCTCTTCCTAGCACCACCTAACTAATAAAAGATTTACATAGGTACATAGGAACATAGGCAATTGATTTGCCATGACTGTCTTGGTCATCATGATTTACCTGTACTTTAATCACTGCTGCCAAGACCTTAAGAAATGGTCTTTTAAAAACCACTTAATACTGTGACTACATAGTTGACATTTGATTATGGTTTGACTCTAAATAAGGCCTCTGGGAGGAACTACCCACATTCACTCATTGTTTACAGAAATGAGGCTGGGATATTGCATCCCATTAAATTCAAATGTGACCAAACTTTGTCAAATTCCTGAGGATGACCTGGCACTTAAAGGACAGACAGATTCCCAACATCAAACACAAGCCATCCTCTGACAATAAGACACACAAAACACCTATTAGAGTTATTCATGTTCTGAATGTAAAACATCCCACCTATCTCACTTTCATTAAATCCCATATGCAAAAATCTCATCTACATCTGCTCCTTCCACTGGGGAGATCCCCACCATATGTGCCTCAGAATTAGCACAGCAGGCCATTTTTCAAGCCATGCTCTGTGTCACATTGGGAACAGATTTTAGATGAGAGGTCTGACTAACTCCACATATGCCTCTTGGAGTCCTTGCACTAATCGTGGTCAACAATGGCCCCCAAAGGGTTTTTGGACTAAGAAGCTCCCTTGTCCCCTGCTGAATACACACCAATTAAAATGACTGCTTATTGGGATCTCTATAATTAAGGTTTTTACCAAGCATAATCGTTCACACTGTGCACTTAGATTCCTATAATGCCATGGGTGAGAGATAATCCCAGCAGGAGCTCATAATAGCCACTGAATCCTCACTGGAAAAATTGAAATGATACCTACAAGAGAGGGCTAAACCTCACAAATAGGCCTTTCTAAATTGTAGGTGTATATGGCTTTCCCCATGCTCAATCCCTTGCCCACAAGTCTTGAGAGACTATCAATAGCATCCCCAGTGACCCTTCCCTACCATGTGTGAAGCTCATTGGGACCAACTCTCTGACATGGAAAGGAAGTCAGTATATCACACTGATGGCAACACTATCAAGTACACAATGCATCTCACCAGAGGGTCACAGAATATCACCTTTCCTCAATGACCCCACTTACCCAAGATCACTGTTTGGGGTCTGCACAGTTGGCAGAGCTAGGACTGGTCCAGTTGGTCATCTAGGATGCTCTGAGTTTCCAGTTTTCTACTTTCCAAATCTTCATTGAATCTTGGGCTGGGAGGTAGATCAGATCAGTGGAAACAATTTTTTTTTCAAACATGAAAGGCACTTGTGGGTACTTCCAGATTTAGAAACAGCTCACAATCTCACTCATTTCCACTCTGTAGTGCTTTGAAGCTGTAGGTACCCAGTAAATACATGTTCTTAAATTTTAGCCATTCCTGTGGGTATGAACCCATTGTAAGTAGAACCTTTTGATTAGGTTACTTCAATTAAGGTGTAACCTACCTCAACCAGGAAGGATCTTAATCCTATTACTGGAGCCCTTTGAAGAGAATGAAATTCAGGAAGAGAGATAGCCACATAAAGCAAGAAGCTGTAAAGCAACTTGGAAGAGAAAGAAGAGACTAGGAGATGTTGCCCTGTACCTTGCCATGTGACAGAGGAATCAAGGATCACTGTCAGCCCATCCCAGGATACACAGTCTTTAGGGAAAAGAACTGTTTTGATGATGCCTTGATTTGGACAGTTTCCTGGACACAAAACCTTGTGTGAATAATTTCTCATTGTTTAACCCAACCCATTACATGGTATTGGCTTAATGCACCTAGGAAACTAAAACACATACACTTGATTCACCACACCAGAGTAAATTTTCAAAGATACTACTGATCACTTACCTAAAATTCATTCCTACACAATTATATCTGGCAGGTCCTTCTGACATTGCCCACTCAGACCTCTGAAACTTTTGCTACCAACTAGCAGTCTGGGCCCATAGTTCCTTAGGACTCAGAGGCTCCTCTGCCCTGATGGGGTGGCTTCATAAAAATGGATTGCATATAGGCCTATCACTGGCCAAAATAGTTACTAAAGACTATGACTTGTGCTCCCAATCCAAACATTGGCATCCCAGGGATGGGGTTATATTTCACAGAGGGAGTGCTGAACTCTTCTCCCATTGACATATGTATTTCATAGGGACATTTTCTATCACTTCTGAAGCAACCTGAAATTGGAGATTATTGCTCCCAAACTGAGCAGTCAAAAATCTGGATCACCTTTTGAAGTGCAGAAAGGCTACATGTGGTAGATGACAGTCATATTTAAAAATGACCTCCTTATACCCTGCCATGAGAACCCACTACCCATACAAGGCACAACACCCAGGCTGGCAAACACCAGACATAAAGAACACTCTTAATAAAAGCATAATGCAAACTCTCAGTGAAGGAAAACAACACCAACTCTGGCTGTCATGGTACAAGTCCTAGAAGCTATTCCCAACAAGAGGCTCAATGTGAATGTTCACCCCAGCTCTGTGCCTTTAATATTTTTGTTGGCTGTATGAGTCAACCCATGTGACCTCCCATGCAGGCCAGGTATGCTCTAACAATTTTGATATAATCCTAAAATCATACACAGGTCAGAGGTGGCTGTTGCTCCTCAACATACCACCAAGTATGGCTGAGGACCCAAAACCACTTCACATATATATCAAAAGGGTCCACTGGAACCAATGAATAAATGATCTTTGGCCAAGGCATAAACTAAATGGCATTATCACACAGCACCAAAGGCCTCACAATTATAATTAAATCAAACCTGCATGGAGAAATTTCCTCTACCCCAGATACTATGCATACTCTCCTAAGACAGGGGCTTAGATTGCAAAGAAGGTCTAAGAAAATAAGCACACAGTTGGCATATAAGTGTGGACAAAATGTACTCTTCCTGTGGAGAAATGTGCAAGGGTTCATATCAGAACACACAGCCAAAGCCTTTGCTATGTGTCCTAGATAACCCCCTAAAAGTCATGGAGTTCTGTGATGACAACCATGTTACAAAACATAGAGCTACCCAATGGTATTAAAATCCCTGGCAAAATTGCCCAGTCTTTATGGTTTGTTACCTGGAGGGATACCCAACCATGTGTTGGCCTCAGCAATTACTGCCTCATACCACTTCACCCCAGGCCTCATCACTAGAGAGGATTGTGCCTCCAGTTAAATCCACCACAGAAGTTGGTGTATAGGACTTAACAGCACTGCTTGCAGTCTTGCAACACAAACTTGGAATTATACCTCAAAGAGATTGCCATTTACTAGTCCAGAGGGCCCATGCAGTACTTTAATGTCTGCAAAACTAAAACTGTAAGCCATGCCCTCCACAACTGTTAATTCTTCTGCTGTTACCAATATAGCTGGCTGTATGCACATTATCTACTCAGGGTATGTCCAATAAAATTTACAAATATGAAATTTACATTGTTAATAATATCTCCAATACCCTTCTTAAAATATATAATTGCTCCCACACCCTCACTTTCTTCAGGCCCACACTGGACTTTTTTTCATTGATAGCTAGGAAGGCTGGCTCCACCAGTTCTTCAATTGCTAGTTATAAATTTTAATTATTATTATTTTGCTCTTATTTAGGCTTATCATTTAAGTCATAATGAATAACTTAAATATATCAACTATTTCAACTATTCAGGTCATAGCCATCTTAAAAAATGATGTTGAAGCTTTAGGGTGGATGATTATGGCATAAAAGAAATTGCATTTGATGCTTCATCATCCTGCCTATCCTAGTCATAACTTGACCTTCTAAGCAGCCACCCCAGTTATCCCTTCTGTGGGCTGCACCTCTGTATGTTTTGGGATGATAAGGCCTGCTGCTAGCTTCTCTGGAAGACTCTGCCACTTATCCAAAAGGCATCTTGCTACTTCTTCTTTACAGGCTACAACATGGATGAACTAGGGAATCAGTATGCTAAATGAATATCAGACATAAATGGGCAAAAATTGTATGATGCTAATTATATGAAATATCTAAAATAAGCAAATTCATAGAAAGAGAAGAATAGAGGTTACCAGCAGCCAGGGGTGGGAGGGGGGAATGGAGAGTTATTATTTAATGGGTACAGATGAATAAGGTTTCTTGGGACTGATGAAAAAGTTTTGTCAATGGAGATGTTGACGACAAGACAACATTGTAAATGTATTAATGGCAATGAATTGTCCACTTAAAAATGACTAAAATGTCAAATTTCATATATGTATGTAACCATAATAAAAAATTATGAAGCTAAAAAAATTACTGGCAGGGCAGGTACTTTCATATAGTTTGGATGATAAGCAGCTGCTTCAGTTTCTCAAAACAGCCCTTGCTGCTTCTGTCTTTCATGCAGTAGAGTTTGAAACATCCAATTCCCCATAGTTGCAGGAAAATCCTACCCTCACTTCTGGATCACAATAAAGCCAAGTACCCAGGAACCACATGTGCTTCCCATACCATCTCCTCCATGGAAGCTCACTGGACCCTAGCTTAGGTAAGTCAGAGACCCTCCAACCTCCCCTCATTCTCCACTCTAATCTACCATGCCCTTTGATGTAATAAAGGTGCCCTTTCATGTATTATTGGATGGTTGGCTATGTAAGTGTGTGCCTCATCCCCAAAAGAACCTTCACATAACATCTAAAACACTAGTATATATATGGAGAATACTTCATCCAAAAACAACAGAGTAATCATTCTTTTCAATTGTAAACAATCATTCTTTAGGATAGACTATATAGGTCACAGAACAAATAGAAAAAAAATTTAAATGACTGAAATCATACAAAGCATTTTCTCAAATCCCAATGGTATAAATTTAGACATCAATGACATAAGGATAACTAGAAAATACACAAATATGTGGAGATTAAGCAATATACTCCATGGCAACTGATTTGGTCAAAGAAGAGATCACAAGTTACCTTAGTCAACATCTTGAGATAAACAAAAATGGGACTATAACATATCAAAATTCATGGCAAGCAGCATATGCTGTGTGCAGAAGAAAACTACATAACTTTAAATACTTACATAAAATTAGAAGAAATTCTAAAATGAGTAAACTAACCTCATATTTTGAAATAGAACAAGAAGAAATCAAACCCAAATTGAGGTGAAGAGAGGAAATAATAAAGGATAGTGTGGTGATATATGAAAAAGAAGATAGAAAAACAGTACAAAAATCAACAAAAACCAAGTTGTTTCTTTGAATAGAAAATTAAAATTCACAAATATTATGATAGAATTACAAAGAAAAAATGAGAAAAGATAAAAATAATAAAAACTAGAAATGACTTTACAGAAATAAAATGGATTATAAAAGGATAATATGAAAAAATGCACACTATTTTTCAGGTTTCTCTAGGGAAAACACCTACAGGAGATATCTTTAAGTAATATGAGATTTTATAATATTGGTTCATGTAACCATGGGAATGCACATGTCCAAATTTCATAGGGCAGGCTGCAAGCAAGGGATTCCCATGAAGGTCCTCATTGAGTTCCACAGGAGACACTAGATATCAGAATTAGAGATTGGAAGTTTCACTCTGAATGTGGAAATTACTTCTCCTTTTAAGGACTTCAATTGATTGGATGAGACATCACTCATTGTTGATGGCAATCTTTTCAGTTGATCATAGATGTAATCAGACATCCAAGCAATCAACTCATGGATAACTAAAGTCCATGAAATGCACGTGTATTAGAACTAGCCCAGTGCTTGCCTGACCAAACAACTGGGTACCATTTCCTGGATGAATTGACACATGAGCCTAAGCATCACAATCCACCCCTTGTTAACTTGGCAGCCAAACACATCTCCCCAAGCCACACAATCTTTAAATAGAAACAATAACACACACACATATATATTTTCTGCCTACCAACACTCAACTATCCTGTGTACAACTGGAAATAAACTAAATCCCTCCAGAATAGGGTAGAGATCTCTGGATAATAGTCATTCTTAAACTTGTCATCTTTAAATACTGTGGCATGAAACTAATACAGCTTTTGCCATATGATAAGATGAAAAGATAGGGAATAAAATAAAGATGTGCATTTTATGTGCATATAAATATTCATAACAAAATAAGGATAAAGGGCCCGGCTAGATAGCTCAGTGGATAAAGAGCTCTCTGGGAAACCACATGGGAGGCCCTGGGTTCGGTTCCCGGGGAACTCTCCTAGCGGGCAGACCGCCTTGAGAATGGCAAGCCGCCATGGGCGGGCCGGAGCCGCCGTGGGCAGGGCAAAAAGCTGCCACGGACAGGCAAAAGCCGCCACGGGCAGGGCAGGTCGCCTGCAAATCGAGCACAGCCAGCCACCCGTGAACTGGAGCCAGCCGTGATGGAAGCAGAAGCCGCCCACAAGTGGGGAAAGCCGCGCCTGCGCAGTGACCAAGTCTCGGCGCGTCGCCGCAACGGGGGGAAGGGGAGATATGTAATAAAATAAATAAATCTTTAAAAAAAATAAAAATAAAAAAAAATAAGGATAAAATAGTCATGACCATTACAATCCTCATTTCTGTAACTGATCACATAGACAAACTTTGTATTTAATACTATCTTCTTTCCCTACCCATTCCATGTTCCCTTTACTCTCATCAAGCTCCTCAGCTGGCTGCATTTCTTTGCCTGCTGGGGTGACTAAATCTTTAATTCCTGAAGATTCTGGGGGTCATTG
>PVKH010014757.1:0-16333 GCA_004027955.1 Chaetophractus vellerosus
AAAAGAAAATTGCCTGCAGATTCCCTGTGAGCAGAATCCAGACATCTCTCCCATGGACAATAGCTTGGGCCCGAACGTGAATGTTCCAGATGTAATTGAGGGGCACAGGCTACTGACACCTAGAATTATCTATGACCCAGCTGCCTCCGTGGGACACCCAGGAGTCCTGGAGACCTAGGGTGTCCACGGGGGTCCCCAAGTAGGCATCAGTGAGGCTCAGAGCAGGCAGCTAACTGGGATGAGTGGGTCCCTCGGGCTCGTCTGTCACCTCAACCCATAAGCTCACCACGGGAGTAATATAACCTCAACAGAAGCCCACCCAATCAATATTCAGAGAGAGGAGCTTCTTGGGAATCTGCAGGTGTTATTTTGTGTTTAGTTTAGTTTTTGTTTTTAAGGGGCTGAAAAAGAGCATTTGATAATAAAGTTCTGAGCAAACCATCAAGATAAATGGTGACACTACAGTCTTTCATTGCCTTTTGCAAAGACTAACATCATCCCTACTGGTCAAGATTCAGGCTCAGAGGAAATGCAGCCATTCTCTAATGAAAGAAGGAGGGCTGGCCATGGGGGTCGCCATCCCCTCCCACTTGTCCTTCCCCCAGGGACCTCCAGGAGGCTTTATACTGGCAAGGGGCACAAGGAGAGAAGGCCAGGCTAGACCAATCCTTGGCACCACCACACCCCCTGGAGAAGACAAGGCAGGGCTGGTTCCCACGAGGTCCAGTTTCCTGACAGGAAGAACTAGAGCTATTACTGAGTCAAATGTTCAGTGGCCATCTGCTGCTACTGCCCATCCACATCCATCCCTCCTGATTCAGGTCACAGGACCACCATTTTTCTTTGGGGTTGCACCCCTCCCCATCGCAGTTCAAGGGCCACGGTGGCCACAGAGATATCATCTCACCACAACAGGGGGACCTGCAGGCGAAAAGCCCCCTCCTTGCTCTCCACCCCTGTCCCAAAGACTGAGGTGCCAAACTGTGACCAACCCTGGCTATTCATACATCCATCTACACTCACCTCTTATATTTTTAACTTGGCTCTGGGTAATTGAATCAAAATCCATCTCCATCAGAGACCTTAGGAAATTTGGGTCAGACATCATGCCTTTGGCAGTTTTCCAGTTGAGTTCTTTGTACCCTTTCATGATGAGGATGCACTCGCAGACTGTCTGCACCTGCTTAGGGGGCTTAGCAAAGGACCTGGAGAGAGAGGAGAGCACATGCGTCGGGGTGAGGGGGGGATCTGACATGGGCTGAGGCCACAACCTGGTCTGAATGAGGGCTCTGAAAAGGGGAATTCAGACAAAAATCATTTCTTGGAGGTGCTAATGCCTGAAAAACAAGTGAGCCACCTCCCAATAGGGAGTTGGGTTTCCTGAGGGTAAGGACTGGACAGGTTCTAGACCAGGGTCCTGGAACTTGTCTGGGCTTTAGAATTAGGGAGGTAGGATTGAGGAAGTATCATTAAAATGCAAACCAGGCCACCCCCAGAATGTCTGACTCAGTAAAAGTGCAGCCTCAGAATCTGGGTTTTTAATTACACCCTGGGGCTATTCCTCAGACCTTAAATGGCAGCTGCTGTTATTAATATTATCATCATCATCAGCCCCATCAGCCCATTTTCCCCATTTATTAGAGAGGAAACAGGACTCGGAGCGCTTGGGTGACCTGCCTGTGTGCTCACAGCCAGGAGGCCTCGGGTGCCCACCCCCTGGGCGCTTTCCAGGCTACGCTGCCATGTAATCATTGTCTTTGCCCTGGATGCAACAAGGCCACCACTGTGCTTCTCAGTCCCTTCAACCCACCAGGAACAGGAGGAGCAGCACTGATGCAAAGGCCTGAGAAGACGGCTCTTCCGTAATTGTACCCCATGGACTGCTCAGACTTCCCTCTCCTGGGCAAAGTCTATGAAAGTCACGCAAGCCACGCAGATGCCAAATCCACGAAGAGAGAGAGAAGCAGAAGGAAAACTGTACAGAAAAGGCAAAGCAAAGAAAGGAAAGAAGGAAAAGGAAGAGAGAAGCACAGGAGGTGATAGGGCCCTAGAGGGCATGGAACAGCCTGGGGAGAATGGCCATTTTGAGCAGTCCCTTAGGAGGCCAGGATGATCCAGTGAAGGGGAGGGAGGGGAGAGACGGACAGGTGGACAGAGCTCACTAGCACAGCAGCCTGGAGAGCTCTGAACTGGGCAAACCCCACACAGTCCTGGCCCAGGCCCCCACTCCCCCCACCCCCCACCCCCGCAGGCAGGAGAAGGAGTGACACAGTGTAAGAACAAGCCAGGGCAGCAGCCAAGAGGAGGGGCATCCTCGACTCCAGGCCAGCCCCTGACGATTAGAGAATGACTCTGAGTCACCAGGGAAAGGCTCCATTGCGGAAGACAGCAGAGAGCACGGGCAAGTGGCTTTAAATGGCTTGATGTCCAGGTGTCTAAAAGAATCAGACAGAAAGGACCAGGTCCAGGTTCGGGATCTGGGGCCCTTGGCTTTCTAGGGTTCTGCTTCCCCATCTATAAATGAGAGTGCAGTTCTCTGCCAATGGCCTGCAGACGGGGCTCTGAGATCTCACTTGTCCCCAAGTCACCCCTTTCCAGCAGGGCTGGATGAGTGAGTGGTTAAAAACACTGCGGCTGCAGGTTTGAGAAACGGAGGCATCTCTGTTTCATTTGGTTCCTTTCTTCTATGACCGGATTAAAAGAGAGAGCGAGAAGACAGCTGGCTGCCATCCCCGGAGGGAAATAAGCATGACAGGCCCACTGCCACCCCACCACACTTGCCACCCCACCACACTAACCCAGCCATGCTGACCTTCTCTGCTTCTCCAAGCCCAGCTCCCCCCAGCCTTGGGGAGGTGCTCCCTCCAGCCTCCCCCGTCCTACAATTGGCAACTTTCTACTCTCCAGGCTTGTCTCAGCTTAATTGTCGCTTCCTGGGGGATCACCTTCCCTGTCAGGCCCCCACAGTCCACAGTCAAAGCAGCAAGGACCTTTACTTCCCAACCCTCTCCTATATCATTTTATATCCGCGTGAGATTCCTGCATGAATGCCTGCACTTCCCCTAAACCAGGGGTTCTTAACCAGGGAGATTTCAGGGCGTCCGAGAGCTTGAACTGAAAAAATCAACTGATCGCCTTTATTTTCTCTGACCTCTAATTGAAATGTAGAATTTCCTTCACTTATGAATGTATGCAATAAATTACAGTAGTATTCATTTCATATTTAAAAAGTAAAATTTAACTTTAACTTTCCTATATTTTTGATGTATTGTAGTAACTGTATTTCAATACATGTAACTGATTTCCTTTGTAATTTTATTTTATGCATTTGAAAACATTATTCTTGTGGGGACGTGTTAGTGTGAATGTGATATATTTATTAAATAATACACAGTAGAGTGTGGACTTAGTATGATTTTTATTTTGATGCAGCATGTTTTGAGTGCAGTGGATAACTGCCTGAAAAAAGGTTGGTAAGGATGGCGGAGATGGTTTTATGACGCCATAGGAAAACTCGAATTTCTAAATGTTTGCCGAAAACAACCATTTGAACAGATGTTGAACCGTTTAGGCTATTAGGTATTGAAATTATGGGAAAGCTGTAAAACGTAATTTTGAATAATCCTAAAATTTAATTTAAAGACATGCCAATGATGAATGTCATAAAACTATCTGCTGCTGCATTCTGAGAAGGGGTCCAGGTTTAAACCTGACTGGCAAGGGGCCGTGGAACAAAAAAGGTGAAGAGCCCCTGCCCTAAACTGCCGGCTCTGTGCAGTAAAGACCCCACCTGCCTGGCCACTGCTGCTCAGCCCCGGCCAGCACAGGGCGGGCGTGTGGTTAGAAAAAAGGAAACCCATAAGCCTTAGACTCAGGCAAGCCTTGTACACTAAGAGGAAGCATCCACAGCTATTCTGCTCCATGCACTGCTCCTTGTCCTCCTGCTCTAACAGTTTATGATTTCTACAAGGGGGACTGAGCAGGAGAGGGAGGAAGGGCTCTTTAAAGAATTCAAGGACAATGAAATTGCCTTAGGTTACACTTAACACCCACACGACATAAGACATAAAGAACGTAGGATCATAGTCATCTGGAAAAAATAAAATGGGATCCAAACTCACACTGAACTCCAGGGAAAATCCCAACTAGATCAAAGATTTAAATGTAAAAAATTAAACCATAAAAATATTAGTAGAAACCACAGGGAGGAAATTATTTTATAACTTTGCAGTGATAAGACCTTTTAACTATGACACAATGCCCAGAAGCCACCAAATAAAATATTGATAAAATCTGCCATATGAAAATTAAAACTTACAAATGGGAAAAACAAATACACACACAAAGCTCACAAAGTCAAATGGCAAATTAGAAAAATATTTGCAACTGACATCCAGAACAAAAAGTTAATCTCCCTATTACATACAAAGTTCCTGAAAATGGACAAAAACCAAACAAACAAAAAAAAACCCACCCAACTAATATACAGGTGAAGCATATAAACAAACAGGTCACAGAAAGGGAGACACACATGACTCTTTCATAAATTTTTCACATACGAAAAAAGGTCAATTTCACGATAGGAAGAAAAATGTAAATTAATACTATACTGAAATACCATATTTCATCTACAAAACTGTCAAAACTCCAAGTGTGTGCTAACACACTCTGCTGATGTGGCTGTGAAGAAAGAGGCACTCTCCCAGACTCCCACGGAGGAGAATGGATAACGGTTAGGCACTCTATAAACGCACACACCCTTTGACTTACTTCCTCTTCTGGAAGTGCAGCCTTCCACAGGGCACAATGAAGCAGGGTCAGGCTTATTCTTTTCTACAATGTTTGTAATGGCGAAAGACTGGAGCTGAGCTAAAACTTCATCAACAAGGGGCAGATAAATAAATTGTGGCACAGCCATCCAGTAGAATGTGATGCAGCTGTTGGAAAATATTGGGGAAGTTCTTTATATATCGATGTGCAAATGATCTCCAAAATACATAGTTAAGTGAAAACCCCAAGTGCATAAAAATATGTATTGTGTGTTGTCATTTATATACCAGAACAAGGCAAAAAGAATATACCAGTGTCCTTTACTCTGCAAACCCGCAGAATCCAAAGACAGGTACTGAAGAGACACTGGTACACCTGAGTTTCCTTGACCATGCAGAAAAGTCTCTGGACAGGTAACTGAGAAACGCACACTGGTAGAGTGGAGGGCACTGATCGGCAGGGAGACAGGGTGGAAGGGGCTTTTCCCAGCATGCCCTGACAACCAGCTAGCGCCTACATGGCATTGGCCATGTGCCCAGCCAGTTCCAAGATCCTTCATATGTCACTCATTTCATCCTCACAAGGACCCTGACATGGGGAGGGGAGACACAATTCTTATCCACATTTTACAAGCACAGAGAGGTTAGATGACTTGAATGTCACACAGCTGATAAGAGACAAAGCCACGTATGGATACATCACCTGGGCCAATAGTCACATTTTAAAACATTGCTCCTTTTATGCCATAGGCCAATTTAGGGGTGAGGCAGGCCCCTCACAGCACCTGCCCAACTGCAGGGGACATGTCAAACTCTCACGTGGGCCCACTGAAGCCCCGTTGCTCAGCTGGAGGTGAGCGGCAGACCCTTCCCTCCTCCTCACTTGGGTTGATGGGGAGACTCACAGATGTTTCTCTCCAAATAAATCCTGTTCAAAAACCCTTCCTTACTCTCTGCTCTCACAATGCTGGGGATTGGATATATCCCTGGAAAACGTATACATTGGTGGTCTCTCCCACAACCCAGCTTGCTATACGTTTCTGTTTTGTCCTGGCACCTCTGTCTAAACGGTCCACAATCCCACTGAAATGTGTAAATGTCCACCTTGATATCCCCTTAGGTCCACACTCTGCCAAACTCTGCAATCATGATGTCTCGTTAACCACAGAGGTGCCTCCAGGTGACTTTCCAAGAATTAATCAGGTCCTCTGCCCAGAATGAGTGCAATGTCCCATTTGAATGCACACACATTTCACGAAGGAGAAAACAAGGGCATGGCCCTTCACAAGAAAGGCTACTCAGCCCTCAGGAAATGAGACGAGCACCGAGAAGTGGCATCATTTCATCAGGGACCCAACGTGGAACGAAAACGCCGAAATGGGAGCCTCTCAGGCGTGCAGGGACCCCTCCTTGGTGCCAGAAAGACCGAAACACTTCTGAAAACGAGGGAGTGATGAGGAGTGAGGAAGGGAGAGGGCTGGGTTCTCAAACAAAAGGGAAATCTTCTGGGCACGGCAGACAGCACAAGGGGAAAGGGCTGGTGGGCGAAGGCTGACAACCAGGGCAGAAAGCCTTCCAGAACTTCACTCACAGCGCTCAATTTACCATCACGACCTGTCATCGGTGCCTGGGGAGACCAGACTATATGGAGAGAGCCCGCCCCAGGCCTCTCCTCCTGACGGCGGCAGAGGAGCCCTCTAGTTGGTGGGGAGGAAGGCACTTGGCAGACTTATTTGCAAAACTTCTGGGAGCCACAAGAATGAACCATCTCCTCATCTCTTACGAGCCCCCTTGGCTAGGAATGGGTTACGGCATCGCTGACCAGCCTAGGCTGGCTACACATCACTGCCAGGCCTTTTCCAGAAAGAAGCTCTCCCCTGTGTCAAGAGCTCTGCCACTGTTTAGGCCAGACCCTGAGTTACCCTTTCCGTAAAGCAGACCCTCTCTCTCACGAAGCCCCCTTCTGAAGCCCTGTGTCCTAAGCCCCCCAAGGTCAGGCCCTGCTAACCTCCCGGCCACAGTTCAATCCCCCTCCCCTCCCTGAGCCTAGCTTTCTTCATTTTAGAGATGCGGCTTGGGGAAGGAGGGAAGGGCATGGAGAATGCTTAGCCCAGTGTCTGGCCCACAGCAGGAGCTCGCAAATGCCTAATCGCCATGATTGTGGTAATTATTGCGTGTGGGGGGGGAGAGAACGGGACACACACACACGACACACGAACAAGCTGGAGCTGGAGATGACCGTTGGTTACCTAATCTCTGTCACGTCTGACTTGTCCAGTTTCTGCAGCTCAAGCTTGGCAGCCTCCAGGATGGGCATGACCTCAGCAAGCGCCATCTCCGCCTCCGCCTTCTCCACTGCGATGATCTTGTTTTGCTCCTCGATCTCCATGGCTTTTTCTTCAGCGAGCTTCTTCTTCTCCTCCGCTACCGGTGTGTGTGGGGGGTGAGGTTAGTGAAGCTGCTAGGAATGCAGAAGGCCCACTTACCATTATCGAGCCAAAGATGCACGTGGTCCCCAAAGGTTGGGTTTAGGTTGAACTGTGTCACCAAAAATACATGTTCAAGTCCACCCCCCGGGCCCGTGAATGGGACCTATGTGGAAAGAGGATCTTGAAGGATGTGATGAGTTAAGATGAGGCCAAACTGGATGAGAGTGGCCCTGATCCAATAGGACGCAAGTCTTATAGGAAGGGGAGCTAGGCAGACACCCAAGGGAGAAGGTCACGTAAAGACGGAGAAGTGCCTGGAGTGACACTGCCGAGGCACACCAAGGATGGCCAGCAGCCACCAGGAGCCAGGAGAGAGGCCAGGAAGGAGCCTTTCCTGCAGGTTTCAGAGGGAACACAGTCCTGCCCACATCTTGACCTAGAGTTCCAGCTTCCAGAACTGGGAGAGAATAGATTTACATTGTTTTAAGCCACCAGATCTGTGGTCCTGTGTTATGGCAGCCCCAGGAAATGAAGATGGGGCTTGAGCCAACAGGGAAGCCATGGGCAGAACAGAAACCCTGAAAGCACGTGGGGTCTCCAACCCCAGAGCAGCTGTCCTGAGTCTCACCATCTTTACTGGCCCCACTGTGTCCCACCTACCCTGTCCCACGGTCCAACACCCAGCTGTGAGGTGGTCCCTAATGCCACTTGGCCAGCGGAAGCTGAGGTTGCCCTTCCTGCCCCCTGGCTCGCTCAGCTCTCCTCTGCCTCTCGTCACCTTCTCCTAGGCTCAGCAGGCCCAACTCTAGAGCAGCCCCATAGAGTGGCCTGCCCCTTCCACCACTCTTGATCTCATTACACTGTTTACTGCCTTCATGACACTAACTACAATCTGAAGTTTCATTTAATTATTGACTTGTCGATTGTCTGCTTCTCCTCACTTGGGGTTTAGCATCTCCGGGAGAGCTGTGTCTTCAATGCCTAAAACACGGCTTGGCATCTAATAGGTGTTCAAGCTGAGCCTACCAGTATTGCCTCGAGGCTGGGTGCTGTGCCCTCTCAGAATTCACCTTCACAGTCAATAAGCAAATGTTTACTGAGTGCCTGTGGGGTGCAGAGCCACATCTGGGCCCTGGGGGCATCATGAAGTGTCCCTGGCCCTGGAGGAGTGTCTCACTGGAGCAGGAGGACAAATGCATGAGAGAAGGGTAGCAAGATCACAAGTAGTGAGACCACTGGGATGGAAAAGCAGTGCTGTCAGAGCCGGGGACTGCCTGGGAGAAAAGCATCCCAGAGGCGGCAGGGCTGTGGCAGGGACCTCCGAGGAGGAAGGTTGGATAATTCTGTGTAAGTTCAGAGGAGGTGCCAGCTGCAGGGAGGGGCTGGCAAAGCCCTAGACACAGGAATGCTAGCCAAGTGGCGAGGGCCAAAATGGTAGGTAGGAAGTAAGAGCTGCTGAGAAAGCACCCTCACTCATCTTGCCAAGGGGCACTCCCTGAAGTCATCTGAGCAGCACCATGACAGACACCGAGTGGCGCCTCAGTACCTAGACAGACAGCAGCATGCAGGACAGACTGGGGACAGTCAGGGACTGGGCCTGCTCAGCATCCACCCTACATCTCTGGCAACCTCCTGATTGTCCTCTGGGGAGTCTCCCTTCCCTCTCTCTTGGGCAGAAAGGCTTGGCTGGGCCCCACCCCATCCTCTGCCTGGCCTGTTAGAGTATTCCAATCCTACGGCGACTGGGATTGGTCAGGGATGGGCATGTGACCCACATCTGTCCAATCCTAGCCAACTCTGGGAGCCTGTGGGAATGATTTCTGCCCTAGGAGTACTGAGCTCATATGATGCAAACCTAGTGCTGCTGGTTGCCATACTCTCAGCCTGGACAGAGCCTGCTGCCCGAGATAAGCCCAAAGAAAAGAAAGCAGGGCCAAGAAATGGGGAGAAATACATTCCCAACGACACACTGGAGCCCTAGATCCAGCTGTGCCTAAAGCCAGCATACTCTGGGCTTCAGCCACTTTAAGCTCAGTTTCTGATATATGCAAACTAAAATAATCCTGATCAGGTCAGGCAGCCTAGAGGCAGACACAAGATGAAGCTATCTCCAAGGTTCTAATTGGAGAGCCAGTGTCCTGGGACAAGAAGGATGGCAATGGGGAAGCAAAAACAGAACTAGGTGGGAAAAGCACTGAACATGGGGGTGGCAAACAGGTCGCCCTCAGTACAAGCCACCAGCCTTGGTTGCAAGTTTCTTTAAGGCAAAGGCTGAGTCTCGTTCATTTCCTGGCCCCCGCTACCCCCTCACAGTACCTGACATAAAGCGGATATGCAGTAAATATATGTTGATTGGACAGATGAATGCATGAAACAAGAGCTGCCTTCCAGACACTTTCAGTCTGGTTTTACACATAGGATGTGCAAAATCAGCAAGGCTCGCTGAACACCCATACGCAGCTGCAAAGTGAGAACTCTGGGAATACAGAGATTTTATAAGAAGGATCAAAGCAAAGTGGAGCTACGCAGGTAAGAGGCATTCGATCAGAGTTTTGCAAGAAGAAACATGGATAGGCAGAGAGAAGAGGATTGCACATTCTTTGAGCAAAGCAAAGGGGGCAAAAGAATAAATAAGTACAAGAGTTATGTGGGCAAGCTCCATGGAAGACAGTTTGGCAGTACCTTAGGAAGCTGAATATAGAATTGCTATATGATCCAGGAATCCCATTACTAGAGACATATTCAGAAGAACAGAAAGCAAGGACACGAATTGATATTCATGCACTGATGTGCATAGCAGCATTATTCACAATTGCTAAAATACGGAACCAGCCCAAGTGTCTGTCAACCAATGAATGGACAAGCAAAATGTGGTATATACACACAATGGAGTTCTATTCAGCTGCAAGGAGAAGTGAAATTAGGATGCACATGACAAACAGGCACAAAAGGACAAATATTGTAGGTCTCACTAACACGACCTAAATACAGTGAGTAAACTCACAGAGGTAAACTCTAGAGTAAGTTACTAGGAAATAGACGGTGGTTTGAGAATGGGAGCTGATGCTTAATGTATTGGGCACTATTATAAAAGTTTATTGCAAAAGTGTGGAAATGAATAGAGTTGATGTTAATACATTACAGTGAGTATAACTAACATTGCTGATTTATAAATGTGATTGTGGCTGAAAGGGGTAGTAAGTGGAAGTAAATGTCAATTGAAAGGAAACTAGAGGGAACCGGCTGTGGCTCAATTGGTTGGGCTCTGGTTTACCACATGGGAGGCCCCAGGTAGGCCCCGGGTTCGGTTCCTGGAGCCTCCTGGCAAAGGCAAGCCGCCGTGTGGTGAGCTGACACAGCAGGGGGAGATAAGCAGACAGAGAAACTCGAAGCAAATGAACACAGCGAGCACAAGCAGCAAGGGGGGAATATATAAATAAATAAATAAATAATAAATCTTTTTTAAAAAAAGGAAACTAGAGAATAATCTAAGGTAGGTATAACATAGTGATTTCGGTGGTGGATGAAGGCTAGGTAATAGCATAAATATGAGAATGCTCTCCTTTTACAAAGTGCCAAGAATATGATGATACACAGAAAACTTACAACTAATGTAACTTATGGATGACAGATAACAGTAATGATGTAATATTTTGCAACAATAGCAAGAAGATATTTTTTTCAATACCAAGGGACAACAATAGGAGGATATAAGGGGGTATGGGATTTTTCCTTTTGGAGTAATGAAAACGTTCTAAAATTGAGGTAATGACAGTACAATTCTGTGATGAAAATGAAAGCCACTGAGTGTACACTCTGAATGGATTGTACAAAGCATGGGGCTGTATAACACAGTCCAGTGGTGGATGTTAGACTATGGTTAACAGGACAAATATGAGAACATTTTCTACTGAACTATAACAAATATATAATACTAATATAGAGTGTAAATAATTGGGTGGGTTGGAGGAAAAATACACCAAATGTAAGACATGGGCTATAGTTAGTAGTAATGTTTTAATGATGCTCTGTCATAGTTTGTGACAAATGTTTCACAATACAGGGTGTTGGTGGTGGGGAGATGTATGGGAGCCCTGTATGATGATATGTATGCTTGCTTTTAAAGTTCATAAATTTTACTATACATTTATTGTTTATGTATGTTCATGTATGAATGATATACTTCAATAAAATTTTATTTTTAAAAAAGTCATATAGTCATGAAGAAATGATGTTGGGGGAGGGGTCATGAGAAGTGAGCGGGGTGACATGACCCAGAAGGAGTGACAGGGACCTTTCAAGGCCAGCTGAGTATTCAGCATTAAAACAGACAGAAAGGAGTTGTGACAGATAACCGGGTTGGGCTCTTTTATCAGTTAAGATTCTTTGGTTGCAAGCAACAGAAACCAACAATGGCCAAGCTAAACACAAAATGAATGTATTGCAAGGAAATAGGACAGCTCACAGAAACTGAAGACGTCAAAGGACAGAAATCAGAGGCGCTCCAGGGATCTGGGCTTAGGAACCTATTGTGCATTCTCTTCACAGCACTGCCATGAGATAAGTAACTTTTGATTTTCTTCATTCTTTATGTTGACTGTTCAAAATATGTGAAGTCCAAGATAATGTCTAGTTAATCCAGCCAGGGTTGAAATAAGCCCAATCCAAGGGCATAGACTTGGGCAGGGGGCAGTAGGGTACAGCTTTCCAAAGCCAAGTTGGAGTAATGAAAAACGGATCCTATGCATAGGACCTGACATGATGAAAACATGCTATAGAACAAGAAGAACCAGAGGCAGAAAGGCTCAGTGGCTGTTGCAAGCACCTAAGAATGAGTGGGTGAGAGCCCGATTTTGAAAGATGATAGGAAGCAATAACCCAAAGACCTAGAGAGAAGGGTTAGAGGTCAGGAACAAAGCTGGGCATTGAAGAGTTCCCCTGTGTGAGGTATCTGTGAAAAATTCAATTTTTCAAGGGCATAAGAGAGCCAAGGAAGATCAATGGATGGGGTCCAAGAAAGAACTCTGAAGAATTAAGAAAGCCCCAAATAAACAATACCAAGGCTGAGATCATTTCTACCCCCAAAGACTTAGCTCAGTAGCTCGTCGAAGGTAAAAAGACCGGTTTTTCCAGACCCCACCAAATCCTCCACCTACCAACTCGGTGTCCTGCACATGGCAGGGTCCCAGGACTTATCAAAGGGGATGAGACTGGCTTGACACTAGCTCAGAAAAAAATAGCAATTGCAGAGTGAAAAGATGCCACTCCCAGTGCCCACAGGGTTTCCCAGGGCTCCCTCAGGGGAGCACTATCCTGCTCTGGGGACTCGTCCCCAGGGGCTGGCCCCACACTCACCTATGGCTGTGTTGGTGGCGATCTCCTCCAGCAGGGCCTCGCAGGCAGCCGACTTCTCCGCCAACACAATCTTCTGCTCAGCCAGCTTCTGGTTCAGCTCATCCAGCTGAATGGTGGCCTCCTTCAGCTTGTCCAGCCCTCCCTCCAGGCGCTTGCACTGAGCTGGGGAAACAGCACCCAGCAGTCACTGGACTGAAAACTCTGGGGCTAGCTTTCCAGTAGCCTCACTGAGATTTGTCCAACTTCGGCTCACAGAGAAAGAAAATTATTTTTATGAGCTGTCATGTATATTTCAGTGCTGCCCAGACTGGGACAATATCAACTCAAATGAATATTTTTTCTGAAAACAGTATTTCATTTAGCCAACAGCCACCGCCAGGTCATTTTATAAAAAACATTCGCCTACACACCACATTGCTGCCATCAAACAATATCTCTAATGCAGCACGGCCCAACACTGAAAATAAAAATAAGAGCATGCTACACAGAAGAGTTACTGCACATACAAAATACAGAATGTACTCTGTTTTGCCTCCCTCTTGACTAGGCCTGATCTTGCTAAGGAACATCTGCTTAAAAAAAGATCAGCACTTCAGTCCTTACTTGTAAGGAATAAAGATTTCTGTTAACCATCCTGTCCCCAACCTTACCTATATTATACTGAGTTTTCTCATCCAGTAATTTTGAATATGTGTTAATAAAATCAAGGTAATTCTTGGGAGTGACGTAGTTGCTGCGCCTCAATTTCTGTAGAAACTGTTTGCTGAATTCACCCACAGATTCGTGGACCATAACAACATGTTCTACCAGATCTTCTATATTTTCCAATGGGATCATCACATTATTCCCTGAAGAGAAGGAATAGAAAAGTAGCCACTTAAAGAAAGGAGAAGAGCAGCTGTCACTTGTCCCTGGCTTTTCTGGACCACAGAATTGTCCGAGATTCTTAGATATTCTGGAAATTTCTCTGATAACACAGAAAGCCAATTCTCTTTCCTTCCTGAGTTGTGAGGAACTTGAGGTTTCAGGAGAGATGGCTGCATCTAATCGGGCACTGTTACTCGCCAGTGAGCAACTTCCCACCTGGGGGCTGGGTGAGTTTATTCAGCCATTGACCGCTGTCTCTCCAGCACACAGCAAAATATCAGACACGAGGAGGGCCTGCATAAAATCTGTTGAAAGGACTAATGATCACTGCCGGTGCTACATCCAAAGCAGATTCTACTTATATACAGAAATGAAGGAAGGAAAGGCTTTGCAGATTTGACTCCTTATTGAGCTATATCAGGGGTCAGCTGCAGCCCATGGGCTAATTTTACAGCATGCATCAGAAACTTTGCCTTGCTAACATCCATACTTTGGGGGAACAGTCAATCCAATCCCAAAGGACACATTCTAAGTGCAAAAATTCTAAGCAAATTCTATGCAGTGTTATTTATAATAAAAACATTGACTGCTGAAGGCAAATCTAAGTGGCTAGTACATCTATGAAAACTAGGGTACATCTATTTCAGGGGTTGGCAAGCTACAGCCTGCAGGATAAATCCGGCCCACCACCTGTTTTCGTAAATAAAAGTTTTATCGGCACACAGCCACACCCATTCATTATTGTCACAACTGTTTCATGATACAACAGCAGAGCTGAGTAGTTGCAACAGACACCACGTGGCCCACAATGCTGAAAATATTTACCATCTGGTCCTTCACAGAAAGTTTGCCAACCTCTGAGTTATATCAGAATATAGTCATTCTCTCAGTCCTCCTCCCCCAAAAGTGGCATTAAAAGAAAGTTATGACTTCTGTCTGCATAGAGGGACTATTTTAGTTTCCCGGCTGCTAAAACAAATGCCATACAATGGGCTGGTTAGCAGCAGGAACTGACTGGCTCACAGTTTCAGGGGTAAGAAGGCATACTTCCTCCAAGAGTGGGTATCTTCTAGCTGCCAGGCAGTCTTTGTGATTCCTTGGCTATTCCGTCACAAGGCAATGTACAGGGCGGTGTCTTCCCCTTTCTCTTCCAGATTCTGTGGACTTCCAGCTTCTGGCTGCTCCCTGGGGCTTCCAACGTCCTTTGCTCATAAGGACTTCAGCCATACTGGATGAAGCCCCCCTCATTCAGTTTCGGCACACCTTAATAAGAACATCTTCAAAGGCCCTGTTCACCAATGGGTTCACACCCATAGGACCAGGGGCTGGCACCTGAGCATGCCTTGTGTGGGAACATGAGACAGCCCCCAGCGGTGACTAAGTACTTATTTATTGACTAAATATTTGTGAGATTGAAATTCCTTATGATGCCACCCAGTGTCATTTGTCATATATCTGCTCAAGTTAAGGTCCAGAGAAAAATGTTTTCCCTGAAAATAAACTGACTTGCTTTCTTCCATCAGAGATTAAAATTAATAGCCAAGGCCTTAGGCATCTGAAACTTTAAAGACTAATTCAGCACTGGCTGATAATCAATTTACCTCAAGGTTCTTGGGGCATCCTTTGCACTGGGGGTTGGCAACCTTTTCTGTAAAGAGCCAGAGAGAAAACATTTAGGCCTTATGAACCATACGGTCTCCATGGCAATTACTCAACTCTGCTGCTGTCGCACGAAAGCAGCCATCCAAAATATGTAAACCAATGAATGAGTGAAGCTGGGTTCCAATTTTATTTACCACAAAACAGGTGGCAGGCCAGATTTGGCCCACAGGTCATGGGTTGTCAAGCCCTGCTTAGATGATACCTGATCAATTTTTATCTTGATTGTCCTTCTCAGTCCCCTCAAATCCCTTTGGACACAGTATCAACCAAAAGCAAACCAATAAAATAAAAAACCATTTACAAAAATGGCGATTCTGAACGAATCCACTGAGCCAAAATTCAATGTCAGAAAATTGATAAACTGCTTTGTTGTACCAACAATATAGTCCCAATAGCAGCTGTGACTTACCTAAAAATGATTTAGCAACTGCATGCAGGGCTTGGGGGGGCCAGGGCATGAACCAGTCAATACCAGTGTTATTTACCAGACCTTGAAAAGAAACAGAGAAACTAAAAAGATGATCACTCTGCAACCCTGGCTGCTCAAGAACAATGACACTGTCTTCAGTACCCAACAAATCGGTGAACGAGCTGCACAGACCACAGTCTAACTCATCACGTCCAGGGTTTCTCAACTTGAACACTACTGCCATTTGGGGCTCAGGTAACTCTCTCTCGTGGGGGCCTGTCCTGTATGTTGGAGGATGTTTTGCAGCATCCCTGGCCTCTCTCCTCACTAGACGCCAGTAGCAATCCCTGGCCCAGCTGTGACAACTAAAAAATGGCCCCAGGCATTGACAAATTTCCACGTGGGGGCAAAATCGCCCCTGGTTGAAAACCCCTGTTCTAAAGACAGGTACTGCATTTTCTACGACGTTGGTGGATTTTCCCAAATGGAAGAGAGCAGAGAGCTATCCTGAACTCAGCATGGGCCGTGCACATGGGACCATGAGCATTTCCTCGTGTCATAAGGACATCAACCCCATGTCAGAACACAAAAGTTCATCAGCATCAGGAGGTGCAGAGTGAAGCTTGTCCTGCACCGTAGGGAAAAGCAGGTTTGGGGCCCAAATTTCAACTTAATTACCAGGTTGTGTTTCGCTTTGCTGGGGAACCTCCCTCTCCATTGCACATGCTCTGCTAGAGGAGAAAATGGAGTTGTGGGCTTGGTTCAAGGATACCTGGGAAATTTCGGCACCGGGTCCTCAGGGTATCCCCTGGCGACATGCCAAGGACAATGTGCAGGTTACT
>PVKH010014758.1:0-16360 GCA_004027955.1 Chaetophractus vellerosus
TTTTATTTTTTTCTTCTTGTAAACTACTTGCGGGTTCAGGCAACCAAACCCACAGAAACCATTTCCACCCCCATCAGACCCTCCCACTCTTGGGGCCCACCAGCTCCCTCATGTCCGCTGGTGAGCCCATGGACCTCCCTTCCCCCTCTCCCAGGAATGGAACCCCACCCCCATGTTACCCACCGGGGCAAAGAGAACCCACAATTTTATGCTGCACGGCTCAACTCACATTCCAGCTGCCTCCAGATGGATGGAGCCAATATTCCTGTGCCCCAAGCTCCCTACAGATACTGTGCTCCTCTGTTCTTGCTCCCAATCAGCCACCCCCTACCTGAGAGCCGGTGAGTTCAAACCTAAACCATCAACACCATCTTTAACCAGTCCTGTGCTGTACTATATTGTGTAGATTCTCATCTCTGTCTTAATATATATTTCAAATATTTCCTTTGTGGTTAAATGTGGGATAACATTGTCATCTTAAATTTATAAAATTTATAACAATCATATTTTTTTGATAGCAGGTTTATAGCAATACCATGCACATATTCATTTATTGTACCCCTCCATCTTCCCCCAAATATTTTGAAATTGTTACCACTTAGATTTTTGTACATTATATGTCCAAAAACCCAGATATTTCCTTACTTTTAATACATTTGCATTTTACCACCTGTAAGAAATTAAAAGTATAGTTATATCTAAAAAATGTGATACACAACTATGGACACATATAATTACTATAATGGTTATTTTACCTCAGGTCTTTATTTCCTTATGCTGCTTTGAACCTCTGACTAGTATTCTTAACTTTCAGTCAGAAGAACTCCCTTTAGCATTTCTTGTAGGGCAGATCTAGTGGTGATGTACTTCCTCAGCTTTTGTTTACCTGAGATATTTTAATCTCTCTTTTATTTTTGAAAGTAACTATCACTGGATATAAAATTCTTCACTGGTTGTTTAATTCTTTCTGCACTTTAAATATTCCAACACATTGCCTTCTAGCCTCCATGGTTTCTGATAAGAAATCAACACTCAATCTAAAAGGAATTCCCTTGGATGTAACACATGTTTTTCTCTTGCAGGTTTCAGAACTCTCTTCTTGTCCATTGCATTTAATAGTGTGATCAATTTATGATGGGACATATTTTTCTTTATGTTTATCCTCTTTGGTGTTCTCTGTGCTTCTTGAATGTGCATAATTATTTCTTTTGATATATTTCAGAAGTTCTCTAACATTATTTAATTTAATATTGTCTGCCCCTATTTTAGTTTGCTAAAGGCTGTCAACACACACAAAAATATCAGAAATGGTTTGGCTTTTATAATGGGAATTTTTTAAGTTAAAGTCTTGCAGTTCAGAGGCTGTGAAAATGTCCAAAGCAAAGCATCATTAGAGATGTTCTATCACCAAAAGTTGACTGCTTGCAGATCCTGGACTCCTGCCACATAGCAAGGCAAAATGATAGCAGACACTGCCTTCTCCTCCAGGCACACTTTTCTCAGTACTCAGCTGTGGTTGTCAGTCATTCATTGGCTGTAGGCAATGCTGGAGTCCTCTCTTACATGGCAGGGTGAAAATAGCAGCTCTCTTTCTCTGTGTTCCATTAACATAAGACTACAGTAAAAGGATTAGGACCAAAGTGGGTCATGTAATCTAATCAAGAGCCTAAACTAAAGCAATCTATTCAAAACTTTTTAAATCAAGAACTCCTTTGACTTAACCTAACTGAAAATTGTTACTTACAATAGTTTCACATGCACAGGAATGCATGAGCTTAAGAACATAATCTTCTTGGGTCCACAAATGACTCCACCAGGGAAACCCCTTTCCTTTTTCATTTCCTTCTGATTCTCCCACAATGTATATCAGTGCATCAGTTGGTGTCCCAGAGGCATATTACACTCTTTTCAATTTCAATATTTCTGCTTACTCTCTACTCCTCAGCCTGGCTCATTTCACATGTCTTGTCTACAACTTCATTAATTATATCTTCTGCCAGCTCCCATCTGATCATGAAATCTTTCCTTGCATTTTCCATTCAAGTCAATTTTGGCTTCAACTTTAATATTTCTGTTTTGTTCATTTTTAAAATTTCTAGTTCTTTACAAAGATTCTCATTTTGCTCATTAATTATTTTCCTGGTATCCATTTTTTTCCTCTGTAGTTTCCTTCATCTCCTTGACCATATTTAAGATAATTTTTCAAAGGCTTTCTTCAGCAAGTCCACATTCTCATCTCCTCATGGGTATTTTCTGGATTTTCATCTCTTCCTTTGGGTGGGCCATAATTTCCTGTTTCTTACTCTTTTACTCTGTTTCTGCACACTACGTTTCAAGATCTTAGAACATTAATTCTGGGATTTATTCCTTAAGTTGTCTGAATCTAAACTGTTCATAATAAGGAGGAGATTTTCTTGAGCTTCAGCCCTCCTATCAAGAAGGTCTTCCCAAGGCAAATGCAGAGTGCAGTGTTTTCCCTGTCTTTATGGGTCTCAGTCTTCCCCTGTGCTTTTATATGTTAGGTGTTTGGAGTTCCACTATTTACATGAGTTTTGTTGTCCCCTCTGTTTCCCAGTGAACCATCATCCATCTCCTGAGTGTTTGAAGCCAGCAGGCCCTATTCCAGGACTGTCTGCCTCTATAGATTTTTCACACTCTTTTACTTTTCTCAAGATGCCTTTGCATGAAGGGCAAATTCTGGGAGAAGGTAAATACAGGAGAGGTTATTTCTAATACCTGGAGAGAGAAGCCCAGGGACAAAATCAGTGTTTACAGACTGGCTCCAAAGTGCCAGGGAAAAGGATCAAGAAAGGCTTCCCAAAGCTGAATTGTCCTGGCCTACCCAGCAAATCATTGTGTCTCTAAATCTCCAACATTACCATGCCTGTCCAGGGAGACTTGAAACAATAACTGCCACTGCCTTTGTCCAAGCAGGTGTTGCAGAAATCCAGTCCCAAAAAACTCAAGCCACATATGGAGTGGAGAAACATAACTTTATTATGTGTGCAGGCCCAGAAAACAAAACAGTTTCCAGTTTCTGGGCCCCTAACAACAGTTTTTGTGGGCTTATATAGGTTTCTCTTCTTTGGCTAGTGAGTTGCTAAGTGAAAGAATTAAGATTTTTAAGGTGAGCAGGCAGGCAGTTAAAGTATTTTCTGGCTTAGCTCAGGGTCATAAGAAATGGAGCTATTCTTTGTTTAGGCCTGCAAGCCTTAGTTCAAAGAGGCAAGCTTTTTAGCTTATCTTGCTAAAGATGGCCTGGAGAAAAGTGGAGGAGGGGAAAGGGAGAGTGGACTATTTGTTTTTCTAAAACTGTAAATTCCTGCAGGGAGCATTGGGGCCCTGCACTTCCCTTATCACAGTTTTAAACAATAGCTGCCCTCACAGATAGGTCCCCAGTGATCAGAATTCAGTATCCAAAACCATGATCAGTGATCAGCCATATCCACACAAATTCTTTGGGATGAGGATTATTATTTTCCTTTCTGTCACCACCTGCTAGCCAGAGACAGTACTACAAGGTGGTCTGCCAATAGTGGAGGATGAATGTAAAAGGTCATATGCAGAGAGAGCAATTTATTGTTCTTTAGTGTAATTTACCAGCCTCTTCTTCCCACCATTCTCTGGATGCTGACAGTGGAGTAGGTCTCCATAGTTTCTAAGAAGTTGTTTAAGACATTTCCTGTCTATTTGTTAGTTTTTTTGGTAGAAGGACTTTGTCAGAGATGTGATTACTCCACCATATTTCCAAAATCACACATTCATCTTCACATTTAAAGACAATTCTCCAAAACAACTGTGCTGCTACGGTGCAAACATTATTCTCATTCACAGGGCCAAGGGAGGTAGCTGGATATGAATATCCATAGCTAAAAGTTATATTACTCCCAAACTCTGCTCTAAAATATGGTAGCTACTAGTTATATGTTGCTACTTAAGTAAAATTAATAAAAATTGAAATTTATAAGTCAACCCCTCAGTTGTACTAGCCACATTTCAAGAGCTAAATAGCTACATGTAACTAGTGTTTGCTCCACTGGACCAAACTGATAGAGAATATTCCCTGAAACAGGAGGTTTTATTTTATTCTCTAGAAGAAAGGGTCAATGGAAATCCTTGGGACATGTTACAAACTACCTCAGAGAAACATAAACTGATGTATGTTTTTAAGATCACAAGCTGCCACTGGATTGGGTGTTTAGCTACACAATTTATGGAATCATCAAATAAAATTCTGAGTAAATTTCAAAAAAATGGGAAGAAAAGGAAAACAATTGATATGGACTTGCTTGGTATTTGTATACTTTGTTAAATGTTAATATATGTTTTTATTTTTTAAGTTCCACCATCTCAAATTACTTTAGGTCAGTAATTGTTTATCTCTATATTCACAAATAAGAGAGTTGGGATTCATAGTTTCATTAATATGCACAATCACTGGCCCATGTGAAATGTAATAAAATACTGTACTGAAGTACTTTCTCTGCCTCTTATTTTCCAGGATCAGGCACAGAGCCTCATATTCACATTGATCATGGTAAAGCCAAAGGGCTTAATCTGACCTGCACATCTACAAGATGGTACCCTAAGCCTGAGGTACAGTGGAGGGACCATAATGGACAGCATTTGGCACCAGCCTTTGAGACTAAGACACCAGAAAGGAATGGCCTGTTTCATGTGGAGACATCTATCATGCTGGATGAAAGTTCACAAAGAAATGTGGCCTGTTACATAAGGAACCCAGTTCTCAATGAAGAAAAGGAAGGGCACATTTCTGTGACAGGTAAGTTCTCTTCAAGGTCAGTATTTTAGTTTGCCACAGGCTGCCAATGCAAAATACAAGAAATGGGTTGGTTCTTATAATAGGAATTTACCATGTTAAACTCTTACAGTTCTGAGGCTGTGAAAATGTCCAAGTCAAGCTATAACCAGAGATGCTGCCTTACCAATGGCTTACTCTTGGTGATCCTGGACTCCTGCCACATGGCAAGGCAAAATGGTGGCTCTCCCACTCTCAATCTGCTTTCTCCTCCAGTCTCCCTATCTCCTGGAACTCAGCTCTGGGTGATGAGGCACAATGGATTAACTCTCCCTTGTCTTTCCAGGCCTCTTGTTTTAGCTTTGGGCTGCTCTGCTGATGGCAGCCTCTGGACATTTTCCTATACTCTCTGAGATTCTCTTTCCATGGTTGTAGGTGATACTGAAGTTCTCTCTCACATTTTAGGGTAAAATGGAGGCTATCTATTTTCTGTGCCTCTACTCTATTTATATAAAATTTCAGGAGGAGGATTGTGTACTTTGACCTACAATCTAATCAAATGCCTTTAAATGAAGTGACCTAATTAAAAGACATCTAACCCAATGATCTCTCATATATAGATTCACATGCACAGGAATGGGGATGCTTAAGAACATGACTTTTTGTTATCTAAAAAATGACTCAAATCAGACAGCCAGCAATTTGACATGTAGTTGCTGATTCAGAAGATATAATTGGCAAAAATCTATAACCAATAAATTAGAAAGATGTTCTTATTCATCCATTTAACTTTTATTTGGTGAGTTTTTAAAATTACATCTATATTTTCCAGGCTTCTCTATAGATATAGAACCAGCAAGAGATATGTGTAAATAGTATATTAGTCAGCCAAGGAGGTATTGATGCAAAATATCAGAAATTTGTTGGATTTTATACAGGGTATTTATTTGGGGTAGAAGCTTACAGTTACCAGGCTGTAAAGCATAAGTTACTTTTTTCACCAAAGTCTGTTGTCCTGTATTGGAGCAAGATGTCTGCTGATGTCTGCAAGAGATCAGACTTCCTGGGTTCCTCTGTTCCTGGGTCTCCTGTCTCTCTGGTTCAACTGCTCTCCTCTCTCCACAAGGCCAGCTATAGATTTTCAGGTGAACAGCTTATTTCTTTTCCTGGGGCCTCTGCCATGTCTAAGAGAGCCTTCTCTCCTTCCTCACGTATCTGCTTCTCTGTGTGTATATGTCCCCCACTCCAGTATCAAAACTCTAACTTTCTCTTCCATCATTTCATTTTTTCTATGAGCCCCCACCCACCAAAGTGGCAGGGACACAATGTCCTACTGACATGGCCCAATCAAAGCTTTAATCATTATTCAATCAATTAAAAGTGAAACTACTAAATCCAATACAAACTAAGCATATCAGTAGCCCAGAGGAACAGACCAGTTTACAAACATAATTAGTATTTCTTTTTGGAATTCATCAATAGCATCAAACTGTCACAAATAGTATGAAATTTAAAAAAAAAACAACATTATCACAAGATCATGGGGATGCACAATTCCAAATTCCACAGGACAATGTGGAAACAAGGGGCTCTGATGAAGTCCTTGATGAGTTCCTAGGAAATGCTGGCTTTCAGAATTAAAGTTGGGAATTCTCTCTCTGAATGCTGAAATCACTTCCCATTTTAAGGCCTTGAACATATTGTATGAGATATCACTCATTGCTGATGGCAATTTCTTAGCAGATTATATTTGTAATCTGCCATCTATGCAATAAACTCACTGATGATTACAGTTCACGAAATTTCATTGTATTACATTTAGCCTATTGCTTGCTTGACCAGACAACTTGGCACCATTACCTGAATGACTTGAGACATTAACCTAAACATCACAGTCTAACCCTTGTTAAATTGGTAGCTATACACATTACATTACTCTATAGTTAGTCTCTAAATAAAAACAGTAACAGAAATATATTTCCCCTGAACAATATTCAACTGTCTCCAGTACAACCAGAAATGCACTCATTTGCTTAAGTATAGGGTGCAAGTAGTCTTTGTGTAATATTCAATCTTAAACTTGACATCCTTAAATACTACAACATGAAATTAACACAACATTATTTATATCATAAGGGCAAAGGTTAGATGAGAACAAAATTTTTCATTTTATGTACATGTACATTTTATGTATATGTATAAACATATTCACAACAAAACAAAGAAGGAATATTTTTGACCATTACCGTCCTCAGTTCTGGCTATGTTGTTGAAGTTCATATCTGTCACTACTTTCATCCACTACCCATTTCATGTTTACTTTACCATCAGCAAGCACTTTAGCTGGCCATGATTCTTTTCCAGGGGAGGTGATCCACAACTTTATTCCTAAAGATTCAGGGCCATTCTTAGTCCTGCTTCAATTTCCTTGTTGCAATTTTCCATTGCTTTGAATCACAGAACATGGTAGTACTAAGAGATGCCTAGGGAATCTTTACCTCCATTTTATAGGTTCAGTCCTATTTCCCTTTGATAGGATCATTCATTCCAGTCATCAAAGTAATTCCCATCTTTGCCTATTGATTCTGAGGCATGAGGACCACAAAGTTGTGAGATGGTAGTATTAAATTACAGTTCAATTGAATCACTGCTGTGTTCCTTGGTGGACGCATTCCTCCTTTTGGAACCAAGACCTGTTGACAGGCAGAGCTTAAGTTTGCAAGGATAAGAAGCAAAAATGTTCCTAGTGGGTCACTAGGGGTAATAGTGTGTGGATCCACTCCCATTTCCACCCTTTGATTCTCAGACCCATGACCCCTGGCTATGGGAGAAAGAGCACCATAGAGTGCTCACTAAAATTGAGCATACACATTCTCCTGGAGTACATGGCTCCAACTTTGCAAGGTATTACCTTTTAGTTGGCACCATGATTGAGTCTTCAAAAGGCCATTCCACTGTTCTATCAATCCATCTACTTTTGAATGATGGGGAATATGGTAAGACCAGTGAACTCCATGAAAATGTGACCATTCCTGCACATCATTAGCCATGAAGTGGGTTCCTTGTGAAGAAGTAGTATTGTGTTAGAGGCCATGGTTAGCTCATAAAGAGAAGGTACTATAGCAGGAGTGGTGACCTTGGGCATTTTGACCACTTCCCCATGTAAATAATTGTGCCTTCAGGACCAATCTTGTATATACCATTTCCACTTTATGACAGAGTGCTGCTGTGCACACCCAACTTCATGGTTTGGTGGACCAGAAAATACCCAGGTCAAGATGGGCAATTCATGTCCCTCAGTAACTTGGTGGCCCATGGTTATGACTTTAGTCACTACCAAGACCAAATAGCAGGCCAAAAACTGTTTCTTAAAAGGAGAAACATTTTCTACAGGGGTTGGAAGGGCTTTGCTCCAAAATCCTAAGGATCTGCATTGTGGTTTTTCTATAGCAGCCTGCCAAAGGCATGAGACAGCATTTCTATTTGACATTGACATTTTCAGCACCATTGGATCTGCTGTATAATATGCCCAAGTGACAGCACAGCTTACACAGTAGCCTGGACCAATCACAGATCATCCTTTTGTTGTAGCCTCCACTCAACTCTAACCCCATTTTTGGTCACTAGGTACATAGGCAGGAGTAGCACACCAAAATGAGGGGTGTGTTTTCTCCAAAATCCAAAGAAAGCAACTGAGCATTGTGCCTCTTAGTTGGTAATAAGACGGTAAGGTGCAACACCTTATCCTTTACTTTAGAAGGGATATCTCAATATGCCACAGAGCACTGGACACCTAGAAATTTCAACAAAGTTGAAGGATCCTGTATTTTTGTGGATTTATTGTCCATCTTCTTTCAAACAAAGTCTTTACCAGTAAGTCTAGAGTCATTGCTACTTCTTGCTCAATAGGTCCAATCATCATTATATCATCAATATAATGGATCAGTGTGATGTCTTGTAGGAGGTAGAGATGATCAAGTTCCATTTGGACAATATTATGACATAGGGCTGCAGAGTTTATATACCCATGCGGCAGGAAAGGAAATGTATATTGCTGGTCTCACCAGCTGAAAACAAACTACTTCTGGCAGTCCTTAGGAATGTTAATTTAGAAAAAAGCATTTGCAGATCAATAGTTGCATACCAATTACCAGGGGATATTTTGATTTGTTCAAGTTATAATACTTGGGAGAGCAACTGCAAGTGGAGTCTCCACCTGCTTAGTTTTTGTTTTTATATCTAGGTACCCCATGATCTATAACAAATGCCATAGCTTTATGTTACTCAACCTCTATTATTTATTTATGTATGTATTTTTTAAGTAATGGGGCTGGGGATTAAACTTGGGATCTCTAATACAGGAAGCCGACGCTCAACCAATGAGCCACCTTGGCTCATCTAAGTTGCATTATTCATTTGCTTACTTGTTGTATTGGTATTTTTGTTTTGTTTTGTTTTTAGAAGTCACCAGGGACTAAACACAGGACCTCCTATGTAGGAAGCAGGTGCTCCACTGCTTGAACCACATCTGCTCCCCTCAGAATCTTTTCACTGCTGCTTTGAGTATGCCTTTCATTGTGGTAGCCACACCCATCTTGTCTTTAGTGGAGGTAGTCTTACAAATTTATTCCTCACAGTCTTGGTCAAAGTTGTGTACTCTGAACATTCCTGGGATGGGTGGGAAGGTCTTAAATGGTGTATCCATTCTAGCATTCCAAACTCCCTTAGGCTTTAGTCCCACCAACTATAGTATAGCAAAGTATATGGTCATCTGTGCTTCAGAAATTCTAGATCATCTTTAGGTCCATGTTTCAGGCAGCCACCCAAACAAACTGTTAGAGCCCTTTCTAACTGTTCAAGTTACAACATTGTATCCAGAATATCTATATACTGGGAGATGTCAATAAATTCCACCTGATCCAACTTTATATTCCTTCCATTACCCTTAATATCCATTCCTACATATATTCCCCTGATTTCTGTATAAATAAATAGGAAAACTCATGCAGTTCTGTTAGAGTATAGTGTACTTCCTCATGGTTCACATTTTGTATTTCCCCCTTGGGGGCTTGTTGTATTTTAGTCTAGTAGTAGTTCTTGAAGAGAAGAAGGGTCATGAAGGTGGGTAAGGAGAATTAAATATTCTTGCAAGCAACTGACTTCAGAGAATTCCTTTGCATTTCTGTCTGGTGAGACAGGATTTATCTTTTCAGGCACAGAGTGGATGGCGGACACCTCAGTGCATGTTAGAGTTTGGCTGGTACCCACATTAGGACAGGGAGGAGTATTGGACTACCTGGGGCAGGCTGGAGACTAGATGGTCCTATTTTAGCTGGTACTATTCTCAGCCAGGTGGAGGTCTGGGTTCCCTGGGACACCCTGGGGCCTGGGTGATACAAGCTTAACATTGCATTGTCTACACAAGGAAATCATTACAGGTTTGTCTGGCTAAGTCTCAGGAGAAGTGAAGGTTTCAATGTCCCCACAGATATTCTCATCAATCCGTATGTCTCCATCCCAATCCTCATGGTTCACCTCCTTTCCAGTCACTGCCTTCATTTTAACAGCAGGCTCCCTGCAAGGTTGAGATTTTAGTTTCTGTTTGTTTTAGTCTGCTAAATGGGTGCTGATACCAAGTACCAGAAATATGTTTGTTTTTATAAAAGGTATTTATTCAGGGTAAAAGCCTACATTTACAAAGCCCTAAAGAGGCCAAATGAAGTTTGCTTCCTCACCAAGGTCAGTTGCCATGTTTGAAGCAAGATGGTCACTAACCTCTTTGAGGGTTCAACCTTTCCTTCTGGTTTTCATCTTTTTCAGTTGCAATCTGGCATAGGGCTTCCTCTCTCTCCTGGCACAAGGCTAATTTCTTCTGGGTCTTTTCTGCTATCCTGTCTTCTTCCAAAGGTTAGTTATAAAATATTTGGTGAATGACTCATCTCTCTCAAGTGCCCCAGGTTCAAAAACTGACAGAGCTTTTTCTTCCAGTGCATCTCCTTGAGAAAGTGTCCATTTATATAGGCCCACCACAGGATGGGTACTCAATCTGAGTCATGCCTTACAGATGTTGTCAAATCAAGGCCCTAATCTTAACAGGTGGTTTAATCAAAGTTATCTCAGTTGAATCTAATGGAATCAAAGCATATCATACCCAGAGCAATAGATAAGTTTGAAACATTCTCTTTCTCTTTTTGAGATTCATAAAGTAACCTAAAAAATCACACCATTGTAACTCTGCTACTTGTTAAAGGAGACTCTGTGTCTGGTTTTCAGATATGTCACTTCTGTGGCTGCACAGAACAAGATTTACTTTCAGAGCACACATAGAAACTTTCAAGTCATTCATGTGGTATTTAAGTTTCATAATTTAACCATTTAGCTCATCTTTGTAACTGTATCCAAGGAACAACCAGTTGGCATCATTGTATCTTTTAACTCCACAAAACTCTGTTATGGTGTTAAAAACACTCTTGTCTAGATCCTTGCCTCTTGTGAGCATGGAAGTAGTTATATCTGGGGTGATATTTTGTGTACTTCTCTTGCCAACTAATGCCATGTACTGTCAGTGTCCTCTTGATTGTTGGAAAGAGAGTCAATGCAATTGAATCTAATCAGAGCAAATAGCTAATTGCAAAACTCCTGTAACTATTTCAGAGATCACATTATTACATTCTATTTTTAAAAGACCACCCACAGTACCAAGCTCTGTTAATCAGGGATATCTAGGGAAAAAGAAATCATGAGTTACCTGTAAATAGTGGGAATCTGTAGAATTGTCTCATGTGAATGTGGCATGCAAAGCTCCAAATTCTGCACAGCAGGTTGTAAACAAGGAGCTTCAGTGAAAGTCCTTGATGAGTTCACAGGAGACACTGGCTGTCTGAAGTAGAGCTAGGGATCTCTCTCTAAGCACTGAAATCATATCGCACTTTAAGGTCTCGAACTGATTGAATGAGCTGTTACTCATTGCTGAAGGTAGTCTCTTTCCTTGATTGTAGATCTAATCAATCATCTCACTGATGATTGAAATCAATTAAATGCCCTTGTATTAAAATTTACCTGATGCTTGCTTGGCCAGATAACTGGGCACTATTACTAGGATGACTTCACATATTAGCTTAACAATCACAAAATCTTTTTCCTGTTTTGTGTCAAATAAATATCTTTATTTTAATGTAATAAAAATGCATGGATGTGCTAAAAGATTCAAAGATTAATATTGCTCTTGTGCTAAAAGATTCAAAGATTAATATTGCTCTTGAGGAATCATTCAAAGACTTTTCTAAACTTTTCCTAATCCCAATGCCTAAGAAAACTCTTCATAACAATATCACATTTATTCTCCCATCTGTTAGATTTTAGTTTGAGTCCTGGTGTCACTACCTACTAGCTTTGTGACCTAGGACAAGGGCCGACCTTCCTTTGCCTAGTCCCCACACATTAAATAAGGATATCCATAGTGTTTACTTCTTAAGTGTATATGAGGATTAGTTGATAATTCATATCAAAGGCAGAGAAAAGTTCAGACCCCCAAATCTACCCTCTACAGTCTACACATAAACAAAATGATTGTCCAAAGAAATACAATTTGCCCAAATGAATCCTTGCAACTTTTTCTCCTTGTTTCTTTAGTAGGGAACATTGCACACTGTCAACAAGGCTTATTATCATTTTTTTTCCTTGCCTCATATTTGGACACTCCTTACCTTTCCTTCTTTCCCTCTTTTCTCTCACCCTATACCAATGCCTGTAGATAGTTAACCATCTGGTGCCCCATGTAGTTTGTGTTTTATTACCACATTCCCTTATTTTCCTGTAGCTAAATGTTTTCCACTGGTCACTTGAGCACTAACCAATAACTCCCTTTCTGGAAAGTCTACCCTTCCTAATATGTTTTAAGTGCCCATTCTTTATCCTTGTATTATTTTGGAAGCATGTTTCCATATATCCTCAGATAGAACATAAGCCCTGTGAGGACACTATACCTTACCTCTTTAATACCAATTCTTAGGAAAATACTTAGCCCAGAATTATTTTTTAAAATTTCTAAATAGAAGAACACTTGAATGTCTTTTACCAAACAGTAAGATGTCATATCTTCTATGCTTTAATTTTGAAACTAAACTTAACTAAAACAATTAAAGAGAGAGAATTTAAATTTTAATTTGAGGAAGAGAAAATCAGATGCCAAAGAAGTAAAGATTTTTTAACAGTATACTTAGGAAAATGAAGAGGAAGGAAAATACCCAAAGTCTTCTCATGACACTTTCATACTTAAAGAAGGATTTAAAGAACATTTAAGACAGGATGATGAGTCTGGACTGAGGAAGGAAAAATCAATGCCCTCAAGTCATAATGTTGCCAGATTTTCTCTAGGTTCTTGGTTATGTTACAAAAAGAATTTTAAGTGCACATTAGTTGAATTAAGCCAGTGGTTTATTAAGAAAATGAGAGAAGAGAAATGGAAGAAAATAACAGATTATGGGTCCTAGGTAGAGAGAGTAAAAGGGTAAAAATGTAGATTAAAAAAGCTGATTTACAGAATACAAATTTCTATTACAGATTACAAGTTCCCAAGTCTACTTGCATGCTAATCCAGGCAGGGATAGAAAGGGCAAAACACAGCAAGATCAGGGCTGAAAAAGGCTAGATTCAAATTCTGTGCTTTTTTAAAAAACATTAATTAATCTGCCCCTTTGATAGCATTAGGGGAGGAATGCCCATTGTTTTCTATTTTTATTGGTTACCCTACTCATCAATTCCCCTGAGATGCCCAATGATAAAGCCCCTTGAGAACATCCAGGGCTTTTCCTTGATTCCATAGTAAATCCCATTCCAAATGCAGAATTCTCATGAGGTTCTTCCAGCAGCTGTCTTGTAAAGTCTTTCCCACAGTGGGTGGTTTCCACAGCCATATGTTTTCATGGCTAAATTTTTTCTTCCAGGTCCCAGAATTGTTTCTTTATTCCCTAATCTAGCCTTTCTCAACTCAGAGTGTTTACAGAAGGATGATGGCCATTCTTCTGTAATTACTTTCTCCTAATTAGGGGCAGTAAGCTTTACCTGACAAGCCCTATCTGACTACACTATCACAGTTTGGAGAAAATAAATCTGGACCATGCGTGGAGCTGAATGAAATCCCTGAATGGCTAACAAGGCATTTATTCTGGAAGAAACAAACAGAATTAGAATCTTAAAGATATGTGTTCCCACTAAATGGATACTGGGCCACAGGAGTAGAAAAGGCCAGGTGCCTGTGAAGGCTGAATCTTCCTGAAGTAGGTGGGAAATACCATTGTTCCTTGAGAATTTTATGCTGCTGGTTATCTTTAGGGAAAGAATATGCTGTTTGGTATAAATTACCAATCCCAATTTTCCATAGTGGTTGTTATGCCTAAGATAGCTAAGAGGGGGCTGAGAAGAGGCATTTCTCTTTTAATTATTGTTTAGGGAGAAAACACAGGAAATGAAAACAGACAAAGTTTCTTAAGGGGTCTATGGCTTGCCTTCTCCCTAACAATAGGTGTTTGGGTAGAGTTAGAGGAAACATCTGGCTTTGACAAAGACACTACTTAGCTTTGTCTCTTGAAGAGATATTTCACGCTTTCCAATGACTGGAACTTGTATATACTGTCAGCTGCTTCTGATGAGCTGCCACTTCCTTGGACAAATGGCTTCACTCTGGATAAGTGCACACAGCTGGGAATTCTTTTAACATTAATAGCAGTGGAAGTCACCAGAACCACAGAGTTATGTTCCTGTCATGTTGGATATAATTGTGAGTGAGACGTTCTCCTGCCAGGTTTGATCAGAATCTGGTTTCTAGGTCCTAGATGAGAAAAGATTACCCATCTTGAATGGGCTAAGCTAAAGTGGGCCCTAGCCACCTTATTTGCTGTTTCCCTTCTGGTGGGAAACACTTAAGTCTGGCAGGATGGCATGTGGGTCTGCCAGTTCTCCCCACGATATGATTGGTGTGGGTTCTGGAATAAGAGCTAGGAGGGAGACCTGAGTTAAGCATATTCATTAACAACTTAGAAAATGAAGTTTACCAGGACTTTTAATATGTTCCATATCCCACTGCATATGATCTAGAATAGAAATATATCATCACAATCATCAGGTATATAGGTACATTACTTAATACTAACCAATGCATTAACCTATGCATAAATTTCTCTGAGCTCCAGTGAATAGATTTAAGCTCCAGGTATGCAATACCAGACATGTTATCTCTCCATGGGAGCAGGTCATAATGCCAGTTGTGTTGGTCTACATTCTACTTACATCACTCTGATATCATTGCTCCACTTGGCCTTTCACAAAGAAAGCATGCTGCAGCACTGTTGACCTTACAGTGAAGCTAGGAAGGTAAGTTAGTATTTCACTGGTCTGGTGTATAGCATGCTTCATCACTATGAAACAGTGCCAGTCTGGAGGTAATGTCCTTTTATATCTGGCCATATTGAGCTATTGTTGGCTTCTGCAAGAGTCTGCAACTGCAATGTAGCCTCCATCCTCTTCAGGAATACAACCAGAGATGTAGTAGAAAGATTTATTGTTTTAGAGGTCATTGACCAACTTAGGCAATAAGTCAAATGGAGAGGTAAAATGCAGTATATTGAAGGCCTACTTTTAATGACAAGAGAATTTGACAATACTGAAGTCTATTTCTTTTGATCTTTATATATTTTTTAATCACTTCCAATGCAATGTATAATATATCAAATGGACTTACCTATTTTAGTACTTTGCTTTTTACTTTACATCATTAACATAATGACATTAACAGGTATTTTACTTTAACAGTACAAGAAAATTACTTTCTTATTTTATGAAAACTGAAGATTTCCAATGGGATCAACTATATCTTCCATTATGACCACTTGAATATGCAGATTGAAGTGTCCTCTAACAGGTTTCCCTGTTATGAAGTTATTTGTTGCTATTAATATGAATTTAGGTTTCTAAATTAACAATGGTTTCCTGGAATAAGCCATTAAAGTGCTTATGTTTAGAATAAAATTCATTATAATTAAATATAACCACCTAGACCAGTTACTTTAACTTACAATAAGCTTATTAAATTAAAATTAGCAATCAAGAAAATTTACTTTATCTATTTAAAGGAAGGCAGAACTACATTTTTTATTTCATTAAACATGAAATTAAAGCATCACATTAATGATTAATACATATAATGCTAATTTATTTACTTGGTATTTTGTAAACCTAGAGTGATAACACAAAGGTAAATAAAATTGAAAATGTGAATAATCATTTTTAATATACCTTTTTTAAATAAAGAAATTTAGAATACATAAATGTTACATAAAATATACAGGAAATTCCCATATGCCCCACTCTCTAATCTTCCCACATTTTCCCACATTAGCAACATCCTTCATTAGTATGGTACATTTGTTACAATTGATGAACAGATTTTGGAACATTGCCACTAAGCATGGATTATAGTTTACATTTTAATTTACATTCTCTCATGCACAATTTTGTAAGTTATAACAAGATATATAATGGCTTGTATCTGTCATTGCAATATCAATCAGGACAATACCCAACTCCTGAAAATGTCTCAGTATT